>JAVQJG010229108.1:0-24056 GCA_036024015.1 Craterocephalus amniculus
AAATATTGTAAAATTCCCCGGCATTTAAGGGTCCCCTCCTTTAATTTCAGTCCCCCCCCCCCCCCCCCACACACACACACATACACACACCGACCCACCCCTTCCCTCCGTTTCATGTCTTCTCCGTCCTGTTTTCTGCATCTTCAAAGTGACTTACCTTTCTGCAGCAGGCACGTAAATACTCCCAAAGTAATGTACGCCGAGCCCCTTGCCGACTTTATAGCAGGGCAAATTGGGCCCATGTGACCCGCTTCCCTTTGTGCGGGGTCAGGCTAATTAAGTGGCATCCAGACATGAGCTGAAAAAAAAAAGAACTGAAAGAAAAGCCACTTTGAGTTGATTTTAAACACAAATATGCCGCCTTGTGAAACACCTTTCCGTCTTTCATGCGGCGGTTTGCATCAGACTGCACTCGTCTCCTCTTACAGTACGTTAGCGATGCACAGCGAGGCTTTTGTCTGTCTCCTCTGCGAGATCACAGGCGCTTCTCCCTCTCATCAGCGGCGGGGCAAGCCTGTGTTCATTAGTGATTAAGATTCAGAGGGGGCCCCGCGCACCTTCTGTCATACCTGGGCCAAGGCGCTGACAGGCAGGTAGGGGAGCGCAGAGGTGCACATGCTAATGCGGCAACTGTGCTGATCAAAAGAGGCGCATGGCGGGCACCTTCTGATGGGCTCAATGAGCCGAGGCCCCTCCTGAGAGTTACAGTGTGCACCAGCAGGAGCGGGGCCGGTGATCAGAGGGAGGAAGGATAGGGAGGCTGTGCTGGGAGTGAAGGAGGGAGGAGAAGAAAGAGGTGCTTAAGCAGAAGGGGATAGATACGTATGAATGACATGAAAGAGGCTAAAACGAATGAACTTCTGAGTTATTTGTCTGGTTGCATCCTGTCCAGCTGCTTTTTTAATGCAGATCTGATTTCCTTCGTTATCTGTTGCCGCGCACGAGGCGGCAAACGCGCCGTCGGTCATCTCCACTATGAGGACGCGGCTTTTTCTTTGCTTTTCTCCCCCCCCTGCTGTGTTGTTCTGCAGTTGGCCTACATCTTTCTGCCTGGCTGAGCTGACAAGTTGCACTCCTTTCTAGGAATGCTGATGTTGATGATACAGTGGAGTGTATGTGTGTGATGTTAGATTATGTAAAACCTGGAGCAGCATGAGCTTGCTCTATAAGAGGATTGATGGTGTTTGCGCAGGTACCGGGAGCTTTTACGACGGTATGTAAATGGGGGGGGGAAATCAGATTAAACACATGAATCCAATAATGTTTCTGCTCTCCCAGATTTAAAACCAAGCTAAAGAGTGGATGAACAGAGGCATGATTTGATATGATCTAATGACATCTATGTAGGGTTTTCTCCTGAAGTCAGGTTTTTGACGGTGGGGGGTCGTGCATCAAATTGAAATCTGTCGGCACCAAGGTCGGGCATCCGCTACTTCAAGCTACACAGGGAAACATTTTCCCTTTTCCCTTTAGGTTAGTGTGCACACAGACAGGGTGACCTTGCTCCATCCTTTGATCCAAATGAACTTTGCTACTTTAGACCTTACTTTTTTGAAAGGGTGCACCTCTGCTCAGCTCTAAGTCGATCTGACTGTCTGTCTCTTTTGGTCAGTAATTGTTATTTGAGATAAGAGGTTTTTTTTTTGTTGGTTTTTTTAATACCTGGAAGGCAGATTTCATATTTTTGGAGCAGCCTTATGCTTCACTGCCTCATCAAATCTTCTGCAGGTAGATGTGCGGTGATGTCATCCGTGGCATTTCAGTTGCCCTCTAAAGGGGCCTCACCCTTCAACCTGAAACTCTTCATCATATCAAAATAAACTCAATTCTTGATTCAGATTTATTGCTTGTAATACACTTGAAGGCCAATGCTCTCACTCACAGTATACACAATGAACCTTTGAATAAACGTCATAGGGTTGGCAAAAGAATTTTACTTCTGCACCATAAAAAACGTCTTATAACAGTCATTTCACTTTGATTTTATGTTTTATATATGACCCTTAAAGCCTGTGACCTTCCAAGCTATGGGAGGGGAAATGAATTTTATGGTAATAAATGCAAATAACTGTTTCACCAAACAAAAGACAAATGTCTTGTTAAATTTTAAATTGGCCTTTCATTGATGTACAATACACTGTCAGGGATGCCCAAGTCAAGTTCCCAAGAGCTGCCTTCCTGCATCCCTTCTCCATCACACCAATATAACAAGGATGAATTCCCTCATGCACATGTCACTCTACTCTGCAGAGGCCTGGTAAAGAGCCTTTTATTTGATTCAGCTGTGTTAGAGAAGGGATGCATCTAAAAGTTGCAGGAGAGTAGCTCTTGAAGACCAGAATTGTGCTTCATTGCATTTGCACTCTGTATTTGGGGGCATTGTTCATGACGGATGGGTTTGATTTTGACATTTCTAGAGAAATGTAAAGGGCCCATAAGCCCCTGGAAGACTTGTTCTGAAAAGCGGTGATGGTGCAGACTTGGTTTCTTATACCATTTGCATTCAGACGAACGTTTTGCTTTCTTACCTTGGAGCTGTAGCAGACATATACAGGTTAGACCCATTGTCATAGGAACAGAAATCTTGCGGCATATCGATTTGACTGAACGAAGAAGAAATGCTCCGGACAAGTCGCAACACAAAGATGTATCCGGAACATTTCCAGACATCTGATCATAGTCACGATGAGAAAAAGTCTGTGATGAAGCAGCAAGTTTGAAATAAGAACTCCAGCCAAAGAGCGGATGGACGTTCGCAAATATTTCATGCAGAAAATAGTAGTGACAGGCTGGACTAGCTGAACATTGGTAGGGATATTATGCACCCGTGGGTCAGGATCATTTTGGTTGAAAGCGGAGGAATGGTTGGTTGACTCTAGCTTTTGAGACTTCTGTTTTACCATCTGCTTTATTCTTAAAATGCCCAAATTTATCACGGTTATTATAAGATCGCCTGATGTAGATTATCTGAGCCTGCAGTCGTCAATTTGCATGATTGCTCTAATTATTCTCATATGTCTATAGGAAAGCAGCTGGATGAAACCAGCAAATACTGTATTTCCATCGCTGTTTCTGCCACATTTTCTAGAATTTGAAGCTTAACTGGACTTGGTTTGTTTAATGGTGGATAGATGGAGAATTTGTGCCACCAACTATTGATCTTCAAACTGATCTTGATTCACAAAAAATTCTGGGATTAACTACATTCCTATATAAAGCTATAAGAAGGTTTTCAAGGATATTCAAATGATTCAAAAATTTAAAAAACACAAAAGCAATCTTTTGAAAAAGAGGTGACATTTATTTTGCAATGCAAACTCGAACATTTCTTTGTCACTTTTAAAGTTTTGAAATATCAATTCTTGGAAATTTTCAGTTCTTCAGGAATCACAATCTCGATTCTGATGTGCATCGATATTTTTTTTGTGCACCCCTATCGCATAGTTACATAAACCTTTCCCGGAGAGCATTTTATTAGTATAAACACTCTGGCATGTTTTGTCAGATAACCACAGCGATGTGTTATTTCCACACTGTGGTAAGAGAGATGCTTTCCACTACAGAAGCTTGGAGTCTTTTTTTTTTTTGCAGCCTTTAAAACTCGTGACAGATGCACTCACCTGTGACCCTGAAAGCCTGAGGGTCAAACCGATTGAAGAAAAGATCGATGTGCTGGTCTGGGGTCGTCAGTGGCATTACATCACATTGATTGCCTCAGATCGGGCGGAGTTTGCCGTTTAAAATGAGAGATTCAAGTCCAGTAACAAACTTTTTTGTCATCTCTTAAACTTCCACACTTGTCCGCACATGTACATCTCTGCTGGCCACAGCTGTGAATGAATGATTGGTATTTGGTACCCTGAGCTTCAGGGGATTGACTGAGCTTATGACCGGCTTAGCCTGCAGTCCTGCGCTTGATTGGCAGGGGTAGTTTCCTCTTTGGGTGCAGCAGGGGAGGGGCTGACGGGGCAGCAGTGGCATTTGGCTTCCCACGACATGTCACCTTGCATTATGATGCTCGTGCATCTCACTCAAACATTTGATATTCCACAAAGACAAGCTTTGAGTCACAGTAAGACTGCATCAGTCAGGGTCAGCATCAAATGGCTTTTACAGCTCCACATTATTTCAATGTCCACACTTTATGTTGCAGGCATTTAACCAACTGCATGAATAAATCAGCATCAGAAAATACTTTTAAGCACCGTGGCACGCTTCTGCTGTCACTTCGTAAAGAGCTGAAATCTACGATGTCTTTTTTCTCCTCAACATTTCACCATCCTCTGCATCGAGCAGGATAATGGTCAGTGTATGTTTCAGCCATTATAGCCTGTCACAATGGAGCAGTCTAATGCTGAAACTGTGTCCCGTCCTGTTATGATCATTTTCATGCTATCTCAGGCTCTGGCTTTGTTTGCTGTCTCAGAGGAAAGAGCTTGCTCCAGTCTTTTTAACACTCTGTTTTTGTTCGCGCTGAAAGGCCTTGCGTCCAGCGGCCGCGCGCGCCCCAGCGCCGCGCTCGCTCTCCCTAGCCAAAGACCCCGCGGAAGCCAAATAATTCATAAAATGAAATCTACATTAGTTGTGTAAATGACCACATGCTGTAGGATATTTAATCCTGCCTGCAGTCGGTCTCAGTCATGTGACTTGACCTAGTTTTCTGTGCCTCCCACTGCCTGTCTCTCTTTTTTTCTCTCTCATTCTTTCTTACTCTTCCTACTTTTGCTCACCTTCATGTTGGATTGGTTTAAATCTTTAAAAAATATGAGAGAGAGCTTTTACTATGACACCCAGCACCAACTGACGGATCAGTTAGAGTCCAGAGTCAGTGTTACTGCTGAGGGTTTGCTTCTCTTTTTCTCATCGAACATCTCTTCTGCAGATTTTTTTCCCTCAAGGACATTGTGCGGTTATTCAGATTCTCCTCTAACTTCATAATAAGATGAAGTTATAAGTCTGCAGTAAAATAAATTCTTGATTCAGATTCCAGGTTATTTTGCAGCTCATTTGGTCTAGTTTAGGTTTAAAACATTCCCTGTATTACAGTCTGATTTTTCTCAATAATTAAATAGCTTTTATTTAAAAAAAAAAAGTCTTGCTCTTAATTCACAAAATGACTTGATGTAAAAACCCGATCTCTCATGTCTTTAAAGGAAAGAGAATTTTTTGGGGCACAGTGTGTTCTTAAATTTGCTTAACAAAATTGAGGAATTTGGATTTTAAGACTGGATCTACAGGTATGGTCTATTACTGTCTATGAATACATAAATGCTTATCTTGGAGGTTTCTGTTTGCACACCCATCAGTGGAATGCTGTGCTCACCTACTGGTATGGATGGCATGCATCCATTCCTGAAGAGCACAGTTCTTCAGGCTGTAACACTACACTGTACTTGAACTCTGCAAGCGTGTGCGCAGCATAAGCTCTTTTCCACACAAACTGTTAACATTACCACCTCCCCAACTGCATAACCTGGGTGTTACACGTTTTTCCTCAACTGATATTATAAACAAATAGATTACAGAGGAACTTCATTTATCCATTTACTTTGGATAGTCACTTGAATAAGATTTGATGGCATTTTATAAACCAACCCCTTTCGCAGGATTTGCAGGATTCATTCCTGTTCATTTTCAAGACATCAATAAGTATTTCGCCATAATATGTAGAAAAGGTCAAAGAGCAATATGAGATCCTGATCCTGAGCTTTTAGAACTTCCCAGAAGATGATTTAGATCTTTTTTTAGATTTCAGAGAGCTGTTATCCTTTCCAAGAAGTGTATTATTTATTTATTTCTGTTTATTTCTATGAAGAATGAGTCAGTAAAATTGATCATATTGCTCATCCATCCATCCAACCATCCATCCTCTGTCACTCATCTGGGTTCAGGGTGCGATGGCAGCAGCCTAAGCTGGGAAGCCCTGACTTCCCTCTGACAGGCACTTTTGCCAGTTCATCGGGGGGATCCCAAGATGCTCCCATTCCAGCCAAGAGATGGAATCTCTCCAGCGTGTTTACGTCCTTCCCCGGGCTCTTCTACCCGTTGGGACGTGCCTAAAATATGTCACCTCAGCTGCCCCTAGAAATTCTGTCCATAAATTTTATGAACAGAATCAGTGACAAAGGCAGAGTTCAACCATCACCAGAAACAAGTCGGACTTACTGCCAACAGTGTGGACCGAGCTCTGGCACCGGTCATCCAGGACAGATATGTTTGGCTTTATCGGTGTAAGGTCAAATGAAATTTGCATGTTTGCAATTTCGTCAAATAATTTATCCAATGGTATCAAGATCAAAATGAGCCTCATACTCATGTAAGTTACATGCTGTCAGTGTAAGGGTGGTGCTTGTCAGAAACAGGTGCAAAATGTCATCTTTTACTCAGCCCTGGTGCAAAATTAAAAACAAAATTATACATTACAGTATTCTTCAATAGTTATACTGTACTTTTCTCCAAGCATGCATTGGTGTTAACCACAGTTTCTGCTGACTGAGAAGAACTGCTGCAGTGCAGTATATTGGCCAAGAATAGCTTTTTACATTGAGAACTGTACATTCTTTTTGCATCTCCATTCAAACAGTTCCTCTAGCAAACATAACTAGTAGTGAAATCGGACTGTTCTCTTACTTTTTAAGTTTTATCCGAGGATGTTAGCTTCAAACTAGTCCCAAGCATGTCTGCGGCTTTGGGGGTTCAGCAAATTGCTCATGTCGCTGCTCCTGGCCATGACTTTAGCTCAGTAGCATTTGCAGTCAGTAGTTGTTTGGTCCACAACCAAGACGCCTCCTCTTTTCCTCAGAATTTCTTCGGTATCATCATGTTAAACTGTGACATCTGCTAAAACTTCAGTTTCCATCCATTTCTGCTGCTCAGCTCAGGAAGAGCTGCTCTGCTATATGAATGTTTAGTGGTGCAGCAGTGAAAAAGGTCCCCCAGCAAATAGTTAAAACTGGTGTTGCAGTGTGAGACTTATTCATATCCTAACAAAAATAAAAAATACATTTTTAGTATGAAGTACCCCGTCCAGCACGACTGACTTTTCATTTTGTGGCTTGAAACTTTCTCTCAAATGTATGTATCTATATTAATGTTTTATAAATCCATGACAAATCTTCATAAATTCCATGCTCAGAGCTTATTTGCAAGTTGTAAAGTTCTTATGGGACTCAGATACACATCTTTTGTCCCAGCATCTGCTTTCCAGACTTTGCCTTTGTTTTTAACACTGCTGAGTTCAGCTTGTCTTCTTTGAGAAACAATGATGGGGAATTAGAGGTTTGCACTTTACAACCAATTTACTCTAGATATGAAATCCTGCACCGGATTACACCACTTTTTTTCTCCATTCTGAATTCCTCTACTCATTAATGGAACATTACAGGGAACACGCTGGAATCAACATTACTGGTTTTTAGAATTCCCCTTTTCATATTTAATGTCTCTGACTCAAAGAGGCATTTTAGCCACAGAGTGCACTTAATCCTGGTTTTTAAAGCTGTCCTGTAAGTGCTCTGTCTTATTCCGCTCAATAATGAAGTTCACTGTTTTTTATCCTCGTTCTGGTTTTTAGCGCACACCAATGTAGCACAGATCCAGCTCCAGATGTTTGTGTCAGGTTTTGCATTCTGTCCCACTTCTTATTAACAACATAACAGGCTCAGGCTTCCTATTGCTTCCCATGATATGCATGTAGTTTTATAAAACGTATTATGTTGTTTTAAAAAAAAGGAAGAATCATCAAAATGCTGCAAAATGTCATCATCAGAACGACTCATAATTTATCGAAGATTGATTGTTCGAAATGATCTAAACAATTTAATCTTATATTTTTGGCTAAGAAAAAGTCTGTAATATTTGCTGTTGCTGTATCTTACATGTTCACATGATTTTATTGTAATGTGAAAATCCAGGACAAAATGAAACCACATTCCCCCTTGTCAGGATTGAGGCTGTTTGGAACGAATGAAGCTACCAGCAGATCTTCCTCTACTTCTTCCGTTTGGATTCATTTGGTTTAACGTAGTTGATTAAAACGAGCCAAAACATTGCTAATGTGCGTGCATGAACAGTCAATGTGTTGTGTAAGTTTAATACCAATAGCTAATTATGTTTTGCAGTCTTATTGCGGATGCTGTTGTTCTTGTTGCCATTCTTTTTTTTCTCAGTCTGAGTTCGTGTAGGTGCTCACAATGATTATCTGCTTTGGTTTTCTCACAGAAGCATTTACGTTCCTCTATGCCTGTAGAGGAAATAATAAAGGTGATGAATTAAGGGTCAAAGAGAGCCATATATATCCTTCATTCAGCCGCCCTTGCTAAATCAAATTTGTTTAGCATAACACTAGGGATTCTAAACCCATATTTCCCCCAAAATGAAAGTTTTGACCCAAATATCAGCCTAATTTGGCAGATGATTTCTGGGGTCAATACAGTGTTTGACACATGTCTCACTGGTAGCAATGAATGGCAGCACGAAACATCTGTCACACATAGAGATGAGTTCATCCGATTGCTGAAGGGACGAAGCCCGAGTCAGCTCAGCGGAAACATCAGCACGCGTAACCAGATGGATGTTTTATTTCCCATAGTTTGACAGAGAGAAATTTGATCTAATGGTTATTCCACCTTTGTGCATCCAACATGAATAACTTGCTTTTCAAGTCCGGCATTTCTTGTGCTCAACCAAATCTCACATTTCAGCTTCTTGTGAGTAAATTAAGCCCATTCAGAGTTTCCTCTTGTTAACCGGCAGACACTGAGAACTGTGCGTTGCATTTTGTGTCACGTTACAAAACATTTGAAGCATGATGTGTTATAATTAGTTTGCATAATGTATCATATAACACTATATACAACTACATGTGCTTTGTTTGTCAGAGCTTCCTTTTTTCTAGCAGTAAACTTTCATTTCATTAATAAAAATCTTCTTTTATGAAAAAATAAACTAATAAAGACACCAGATTTTCATTGTACATGATTGAAATTTTCGCTTTAGCACACAACAGCCTTGTCTTGTGAATTTGTGTTAGAGTTATGGAACATAATGTTAATGAAAGGAAAAAAATAGAGGGCACAGGGGGCATGGTTGTTTTGTACTTGTTTTTGTACTTTTCATGTTTACATCCTCAGTATTTGGGTGGAAGATGTACTGAGCTGTGGTGGGAGGAGGAGGTTAATGGGAGACTCTGTAGAGATGGAAGCGTGGGCGTGTGGAGTCAATTTAGCAGGCTAACAGGAAGCGTGCTCCTGGATCCAGGCAGGCAGTGAGTGGGACACAGGTCGCCATGCTGCTCCCAGCCTCGCTCTCTACCTCGGAGCATTTCGGCTCTGCCGGGCTGATGCATTAAATTTCCCACCGCAGAACCGTCATCTCCGTACTGAGAAGCCAAGCTATATTTTAACATTTGTTGCCAGAGGTAATTTTCTTTGATCGCTCCAAAACGTCAACTGTGATCAAGGAGAACTGTGGCCGTGAACCGGGGCCAGAACTGTATCCAATTGCAACCATTAATCAGTGCTAAAAATAGCCATTTCTGACTTTAGATTGAAGCAGTGCAGGCCAGGGTGAATCCTGTAAAATTCTGGATAAATCTCCACCCCCAATCCATTAGAGGAAGCTCATAAACTAAGTTTTATCTCTCCTTTTCTGGTGGTGGTATTTCACAACTGAAAAAAGGCCAGTGTGCGCTTTGCCAAGGGCTGCTAGTGTGGGCAGATCCTCTGTCATGTGAACGGCTACTGTACAGATCAGCAGAGTGATAGTCTGGTTTAAATGCTTCCTTGTGTCCCTTCCAGTGTGAAAGGAGTCTCTTTTTACCCCGACGGCTTTTTCGGAGTCCAATCACACAAATTTGATTAGAGTCATTTGCCCAAGGAGCTGCTGTGGCTGCCGGGGCTGCAGTGAGGCCCTTGTTCCCCTTTTTGCCCTGGAGAGAGATTCTGACATGCACAAGTACCCTTTGAACCAGCCCCTTTCTTTTCTTCCCCTCTAACCTCATTTACCACAGCACTCTCTAACCCCCCCCCCCCACCCCCCCTCCGTCTGCTCACCAATGGCCTGCTTCTGCCTTCATCACATCACAGCAAGTGAGACAAATGACTGTTATAAATAATCAAGAACTGAAACTTTGGTGTCATCTCTGGTTAACACCTTTGCCATGTTAATGTTTAATGCTGTCCGAGGAGGAGGCACTTCGTCTTTGGCCCTGCCAAGACACATCCGTCTGTCATTCATTAACTGGCCCCACAATTCTTTTTTGCTAACTTTTATCTCTATATTTATGTCTAGCGTGTGTGTGCAGGTGTGCTGTATGTCTTAAGCGAGCCAAAAGTTTGGTTTTTGCTTCAAGGTGTGGGTAGAAAAGTAGCATGCATACCTGCCAGTCATGTATCATGTGCTGGCTTTGGTTATTTACACCCAGAAAAGTGGGCTTTTTTTTAATCATAAATTTACAGTTTTCTACGATTACCTAAAAAGTTGACATTATTTTATCCACGTTTTTGTGCTTTTATGCATTCCCAGTCAGTAAAAATTAACCAGTGCTCTAAAACTGTTTTATAGCCTTTCTAAGATTGATTCAGTCTAAGAATTTTCTGTTACTCGGACTTGCAGTAACAGATTTCTTAACCAGAAACATCTCTTGTTTGCAGATAAAATTCCAGTGACTCAGTACCGTCCTGAAGTTTCACTTTTACAAAGGCCATCTTTGTCAGTTTTATCATTTCTTGAGGTGTGCTGCAGCTTTTAATGCCAGACCAATGCAACTGCCAGTTTCATTACCCTGACACTGTGTTAAAAGCGCACACTTAGATTCAGGCCACGCAAAGAGGAACACTTTATCAATCGAAAAAAAACAGCTGCAGAAAGGTACTTTTGTTCATTTTAAAAGCAAATCAGTTTAAGTCTCAGAAAACAAGCCGTCCAGCTAACTTTTTAATTCCCTGCCCGGACCCAAAAAGCAACTGGCTTTACGTCAACGCAAGAAAAACATTTCTCATTTCAGGCACTTTTGTTTTTGTTTTGATGCAGGACGACGCAGTGGCTACATTATCGTCATTCTGTAAAAGAACTTTCTTCTTTAAGTGATTCGGGTTGTTTTGGCTGAAGTGGAAGAATGCCAAGGTCTTCATGTCTGTTTCTGCTTCTGTCTGACCTTCTGATAGTAATATGAGAAGAAATCAGGAAGTTGATTTGGCCCTCATGATCCAAGAAAGGGCAAATTGTAAATAAGTATAAATGTAACACAAAGACAAGGGGTTCAACTCGTATGTTAGACCTTCTACAGTACAATTCAGCCATGTCGTCTGGAGTCTTTAAGTGGTGGTAAAACCAAAAAGGTTGTTATCAATCCAACAAGGCAGCCAAGGATGTAACATAAAGAATATGTCACAGCTATTTTCCTAACAAGCACAATTCTACCATCAGCATATAGGTTTTGCCTCCGGTGATCTTTACAAGATTTGCTTTGTTGTCCTGACAGATCTGTTCAGGCTTCGCTATGGTTGGAAATAAATAAAAAGCTCGGAGGCATGTTGATATATGGCTCCTTTTTTTTCTCTCCTTTTTAAAATGGATAGCATCTGGGGGGCAAGGAAGACAGTATGCTGATGGAGCAGATACATGCAGGAACATGCTGAATGCCTTCCATGCTGATGATCAGGATCAGAGAGTGATGATTAGTCGCTGATGGGTCCAGAATTGCATTTTGACTCATTGCAGAAAAAACTACCTCGCAATCGCTGTGTGTGCAAACAGAGGCAGTTAGAAAATATCTGATGTACCATTATGACTGAGAGGCACGCTTCGTGGCTGTCATTTACAGGAAAACACAAAATGCCGTGGCACAGCGTGGACTGGGGCCGAATGCAGATTTTGTTGAGGACAAGGTAAATAATTTCCCCTCGTATTCTTTGTCCAATCAAAAACTCTAAATATGCAGTCCACTTACCACTTACATAAAACCGAAGAACAATTGAAGCAGAACACTGAAGGACTTGGATTAGTTTATGTAAAAATCTCATTCTGTATTGTAGAATATCTCTGGGAAACACAAACACTTGATGAACACAACAGAGTCTTCAAGGTTGCTATGAAGGACAGGCAGTGGTGGAGGGGAAGGGGAGGGGTGTGCTTTCCTTTTCCTCACATGGACCTTTTTGTTGGAAATGGCTGAAGGTGAATGGCATTCATAACGGTAACCGTAGCAATTGATGACCACAGCTGTTTCATCCCTCCATGCACTCGACAAAGACCTTACCCCCTAGAGTCCCATGAGGGAGAACTTTTTTTTTTTTTATGGCACCTGGGAGATGCATTAAGGTCCCCAATGAACTCTGACCTTGGGCTTGGTTTCCGTAGCAGCTCTGGACGTGAACAATCGTCAATAAAAGCCGTCCCGAAAATCTCGTAAAAGCTTGAATGTATTGGATTCAAAAGGCTCGCGTTTGTGGGATCTTGTAAAATCTGGAGGCACATTTGCCGACGCACCCGGTAAATTAGCGGGAATATTAAGCTCCGTTCTTATCAGCAATGGCAAATTTACACACCTATGTTTCATTAGAGCCCTGTCATCAAGCCTTTCTTTTATTAGGCCCTCTATCAATAAGACCCCATCTTTCATTAGCAGAACGTCTCAAAGACTCGGCTTCATTAGCACAAGGCCGTAAATGCTATATGTGATTTCATTAGCGGCCCAACTTTAATGAGGCAACCTCCAACATGTTTACATTGCTCTGATCCTAAATGATCACCGCTGAGGATAATGGGGCTTGGCTGTTTGTTGGGAGGAAGGTTGGAGCTCACTCCCCCTGTTCCCAAAGATTGGATTATGTACTTATTAAAATCGATGAGATTCTTTTTTTTATTTTTTATTTTTTTACTTAGAAGTGAAGTGCAAGATCAAACATTTCTACAATCAAGGTTCTGCTTAAGTGTATGAGCCAAGAAATAATGATGCAGTGTGTTAGGGAAGATTTAATGACAAGACATGTACCAACCTTACCAATCATGACAGCATATCTTGAACCTGCACCTACACGTCTGCACTTTTTTTCCCTGTCGTTTGCTCCGAGGCCCGAAAAGCAAAAACCCGTCTTAATATGATGGAATACCAAGCCGGCAGGTTAAGATGGAGACACGTCCCTTTAAATCCGCGCTTTTTCATGTATTTGTACAGCTGTCACATCGATGAATGTCTTCGTGATCTTTGTAAATATATTTTTTGGAACCGGTCGGTTTTTTAAAGGAATAAATCATTAGAAAATGACAAAAGCTTTATATAATTTAAAGGAGTGTTTACATTGAAAATAGCAAAGGATAAAGTTTCCTTTTTAAAGAAAAAAAAAAGTGCAGAGATCATGTTCAGGTTCACACTAATTTGTCCCATTTTCTTTCACTCCCTAAGCTTTACGTGAAATTCCAGCCCTGTACTTTCGCATTGCTGTGTCCCGTGGGAACATTACTCCAGCGGATGGCTTGCAGTCCGGGGCTTTTTTCTCTTTTTTTGTACGGGGGAGCTGCTGTCTCCTTAATTTACTACTGATTTAGCAAAAGCGCAACTTGACTGGAAGGCCAGGCTCACATGTTAATGCCCTAATGTTCAATGACATTGCTTAGAGCTCATACCATGTGTCATTGTTTGCCCTCCAACCCCTTTGTACAACCTGGAATCTACTGTGTTTCTTGCAGAATTGATTAATTTGGCAGAGGGAGAAAATGTGGTTGAGCAAAGAAAGACATTATTATCTTTTGTGCAACCATTTTTCCATAATAATCCCAGGGGAGGCGCTCAGTTGACTTTCTTTGACAATTTCAAATTGGCTGATTACTATCTGCAATGTGTGACTTTTTGGGGGAAAATTTCCTCACTTTTATGTTTGATTTGGTCATTTTGACTTTGCATTTTGGATCTGGATTGCATTAATTCCATGTCTTATTGGATATTTTCCTGTGGGAATTGCAAAAACACACAATAGGATCTGGGCAAATCGGTTAGATTGACAACATATTGTCAGTACATGCAGAACGCCAGTTCAGACTTTGCATGTGCGCTTCAAGGAAAATGATCCTTTATTCCATTAATATTCTTTGCAATGCACAGAACTGTTAGGCTGCTATTTTGAGAAATTTCCCAACATCTGATAAGAGCATTATTCATAAACAAAAGAATAAAAAAATCGTTTAACCAGACATTCGGAAATACGCTCTTCATTTGCAACATTCGAGGTGATCTCAGTTTGTCGCTATTGGCTTCGCTTCGCTTCCGCCAAAACATCAAGCATAGAAAAAGTTTGCTTCATCGTGCCTCTACAGCGGCACACGGGCGTGCACGCAGCACTCAGCTGAACTTCTGCAGCCTAGAAAAGCTGAAAAATCTCAGCATCCCAGACGTCTTATCATGGGGAACTAATTCAATATCCCTTTGCCTGTTTTAAATGCCATTCTCTGAGCTCATCTAGAGTGACATGTTATTCATGGTGGAAATAACGGAGCTTTATTGGGCTTGGAACACAGTGACACGGGGGGTGGGGGGGGAGGGCTGCTCGTCTGCCCGCTGCTCTTGATGTTTGCCGGAAATCTAAAGGTCCCCAGAAGGAGTGAATAAAGTTTGGATTTGCAGAGGTCTCCCCATGCCAACGAGAACGGCTGATAAAGACGGAACGTCTGCTTCTCCGGCTGCGAGCGGCACAAAGTGTTCACATGCGTTTCCACTTTGGCTTCTAAGCTACGGCATTGGCCATGAAGTAAAATGCCACTCATGTGCCACATGAAGTTTGTTTAAGGATCAATCAAGGAGTGAAGCACGTCTTCTCTGTTGGGGTTAATGCCACTCACTCTAACATATTTGTTACTCATTGATCCATTTCCGGCTCTTCTGGCTCCAACCTGCTGTTGCGTAAAGCCGTTTTTGTTCACGTTCACCGCCAGTTAAGATACAAGGATGATGTTACGGCTGCCTTTTCTGTGCTCGTCGGGGTTTGTTTGTTTCTCTTTCCATTTGCTGGGTGATGTCAGTGACTGGTGAGTGCCTGGCTGGAGGGGGTACAGCCTCCACAGTCGCCTTATTGTGTTAAATAATGACTTCCCTATTGAAAGTGACCCCCGTGACCCCTGAGACAGACAGTAAGACGGCCTCATCCAGCCCCTGGAGGCACCCCGGTCTGCTCTGGCATTTTGCCCACTCACCGCTGCTAACCTCATCCTGGTGCCCATCTGGCTTCTTGCCTTCTACGTGCAGGTTCTGTGTCCTGTCTGCAGCTTTCGACCGGGATACCGTTGCACAGCTGACCTGCGCCATGAGGAGGTTAGAGCGAGCTCTAGCTGGCTGCAGGGCTGTAAACGTGAAAGGCTGGCTTTGTCTCATAGTGGCAGAGCGGCTCGTGGGAATTTCTTTAACTCGTTTTTTTTTTTTTTCCTCCGCCCTGCAAGCTCCAGAGGGGTGGAGATGGCATCCTCTTCATCATCCCCCCAAAAAAAGCATTATTTATTTCTCTGTTATTCATCCGCCGACTTCTTGCCCTTCTTTCTGTCTTTAATTTGCCTCCGTCTCTTTCATTACAGGGTTCCTGAAGCCCCAGTGCTCCTTGGCTCCTCCCATGCAGCGAGGTCGCTCCGCTGAGGCATGTTCGTGTTTCAGCGGCGTGTGTCACCTCCATCAGCGTCGCCTATCCTCAGGTAACTATGGAAACAAGCCTGTTGCTTCTGGTGTCCTTATTAAAGTATGCACTCATGATTAGAGCAGCTGCAAGTTAACAAACAGGATGTTTGTTTTGGTTTTTAAGATAGTGTAGTCATGAGGACCTTGTTATTTTCACCTCATGACCTGATGCCTCTAATGAGATTGTCTAATCATCAAAAATGGCATTGCCTCTTATTGGATTTAATCCTTTTTCATGGCATGAAAGGTTGATCAAAATGATGTTCTCCAGAGGCTATAGTTGAGAAGAATCTGGACATATTTTTTTGGTTTTGGTTTCAACAAAAGAAACCACATCCACTTCAAAGGAAACCCAGTCTAACGGTTGATGCTTCAGTGCAGCTTTCACTAAGCGCCGTTATGTGTGGTGAAAACACACAGAGGTGTGTCTGTGGGGCCTTCTTTCCTGGAGTCTGTTTCTTTTTTTATGATTAATGGTGTCTTTGCATGCGGAGCCCCAGTGACGGACAAGTTAAGAGAGGTGTTTTGAGATTGGCCCCCGTCCTCCAGCACCTTCCCCCCGCCCTTGCCGGCAAGCAGAGGCTTACATCAGTGGGTATTCTGAGTTGAGCTGTCTGGCGCGGGGCTAATGAATAGGGGTCCAAGCTGTGCAGAACATGTGGTTAATGCCGATGCATTTATCATCCCATCGCAGTGGCTCGGTGCTTCTGCAGCGTCACCGCTGTGCCCAGCTGTGCTGCCCCGTCATGTGAGGTGAGCATGACTTGTACAGGATGAAGTCACTTAAACATTTCTTTTGCAAATTTCCATGGAGCCTTACAAAACGTCTTTGAGCAAGAACCTAAAAAATGAATCCTCCCAAGCCCCTTTATTTATTTATTTTAAGCCATTTATTGTCATAGAATGCAAGCATTCCCTAATAGAAACCATATGCTCTCCATTTAGTTTGGAATTAGCTGGGAGTTTAGTTTTTGTTCCATTGTGCAATTTACTACCAACACTGATGCTCTACTCTTTGTTTGCTCAATATTATTCATTTCTGCTCATCTTCAAGTGCTCTTAATGACATTGGTGGGATTCTTTGTTGAAGTTTGCCATTTGGTTTTGTTATCATTTACTCAGTCTACTCATGGAGTTGTTATTCTCTGTTTTTTAAGATAAATTTAAAAATCCCTTCCCATTATTTCAGGAAAGAATGTCTCCTTTAAAACCTAATCTATGCTCCCCTTAAACAGATAAACATCGTCAAACAGTTCAAGCTGCCATACTCTCAGGCGTCCTGTATGTTGGCATGGTTGCTAATCAGTGCAGACTTTATAGATTTTATTTTCAAGTTTCAAACAAAAGGAAACAAGACAGCCATGGAAATCGTGATAATGTACATTAGCACAAAAAGACTTAACAGGCATTACAGAGGACTGTGTGGCCATTAGTTTTTTGTTTTTTTTCACATGAGATGTACTACACACCGTGCCCCTCTGGTTTCTGATGGTACTGCTCCATTCGCTATCTGGGTGTCCATTCAGTAATATTAATTTGCTCTAAAGCCTCCTACCTAATGACTAATTAATGTAAAGAATAAATTAGGTTTAACCCTTTAGAAATGAGTATATCTTTATAGCTACAAGGTCTATTTCAACACTTTTGGAGTCGTAGTATAGGGAACAATGAAGATGGCACAGAGCACAAATGAAATTAGTTTCAGGCTTTCATAAAAATAAAAAAAACTTTTAAGGATAAATGGAAAAATACCCTTGGAATCATGATGAAATCTGGGAACATTATCTCTGCAAAGGCCAACTCTGATAAAGTAAAGCAGAACGAAATTAGACGTTTTAGTACAGACAGTTCAGGCGAGGTCTCCAAAGTGGCTATTTTGGTACAATTCGCCCATCTGTTCTCCATGTCCCTAAAGTTAAGGAATGCTCCCAGAATCTAAAGGAAGACTCAAGGCTTTGTATCATAAGATCTAAATAACAAAATGATGCCATCAATTAGTTTTTGATAAACCAATAATCAGGTTTGATTGAAAAGCACCTTCGGAATCTTCCTGGATGAAAATCATTGGGTTTTATCTGAGAGGAAAGAAATGCAATCTAATATACTAACACGATTACGCTGATCGAATCCAGCACACATGTATTTGCTTTGTTGTTGTTTTTATTTTTGTAAAAGTTTTTTCTCTTAAGAGTCAGTGAGTTTTTCGGTGCCTGAAGACTTTGACAAAGATCAGTCCTTGAATAAAGAAATGGATGTGAGGGGATGTTTTGAAGCCCTTTGGAAGACGCTTGTGTCTGTTTTAGCGTGGGACACTCAACCTGCAGCTGGAACAGAATTCCCATCAGTCGCTAAAATCTCTTGAGAGAAATGAATTTTTCCCCAAAGTTTAAGAAAATGACAATCATGATGTCATCATAGAAGAACTCAGTCATCTTTAATGACTCAAAGAAGGCAAAATGAAACCCCCTCGATTTCCCAGGCAAATCCTCCTTCATGGACAAGCCTAAGCATGAAGAAGAGGTGCACTGCCAACCTCGCCCTCATCTTTGTGTATTTTACACAGTTATCTTGATTGATTGCAACCTATTTTACTGTCACAGCTCGTGGTGAAGGTGGATGTGTTTCCAGAACAATTGGGACCATCTGGATCCGAAGTGTAGTCTTGCCTGAAGTATGTCAAAGGTGTTCCTTCTTTGTGTTGTGGCTATTTTAAGAGCGACTGATCTCGAGGTTCCCAGTCACATTATATTATTTTGTCTGTCTTTAGCTTTGGAAGGGTGAGGGGGGAGGGGGGTTGGGGGAGGAAAGAGTGAGACGAAGTTTATCGTTACACCCTTTTCTTAACGCTTTTTTTTACTACGAGAGATGTTATAGTAATCTGTTGGTGCGTTAAGCTGCCAAGAGCAGGGTGGACAGCCACTGTGGAGTCTGAACTTTATAGAGCCTGTAATAATCATGGGTCTAATTATGGAATATGTTTCTATAATAATCCCAGCAGTGTCCCTAGATTGTGTGATTGTCCTCCAATCGCCGCGTTCCGGCGGCCCGGCTCCGGCCGCAATGACAAGCTGCTGTGGGGAGGCGCGAGGCGTGTAGCGGTGACCTAAGCAGGAGCTTTCTGGGAAGGCTGCTGAGGCTGGCCTGTAGGGGGGGTGGGGGCGTATTCATCTGCAATCCACTGAACTCCAGGCAGCACACTGATGTGGCCGGGCTCCGGTTTCAGCGGTTTTACATTGTTTGGGCTTTTTCAAAAACAATCTCTTACTGGAAAGGGACCGTGAGAAACGCAGCACTCCTGGCTTTTCCTCTGGATTATTTTAAAACAGGAAAAAAAAAAAACAATCATCAAGAGTCATAATGTGAAATATGTTTTTCCTCCTTCTTCTTCTTCTTCTTTGGAATTGCGGCGTATGAGGTGAGAGAGAGGGAAAGCGTAAGAAAGAGAGACGGCATTGAAAGCAGGGCTCTCACAATGCAGGCCTTGTGCTGTGATTTGGTCTGTCCTCGCCGAGCTGAGCGGAGGAATGGAAAAGATTATCCGCAGGAATGTCTGGGGTGCCCTCAAACGGAGCGGGCCGCGTGATTGGCCAATAGGAGCGAGGCCTGCAGAGCGGCGGGCTAATTTTTTCCTGATGAACTCAGCCGCCTGCTCCACAATGCAGTCTGATTGCCAGGCCTGAACTCACATATGGTCCGTGTTTGGAGGGTCCAAATGACAGGACCAATCCTGCTTGGCGAAAGAAGGGTGTGTGGATGTAAATGTTTGTTACTGGCACCCCCCCGCCCCCTCCCCTTTTATAGCTGTGGTAGTCCTTCCCTCTAATCCAGTTGGAATATAAATTAACCACCTTTCACTTTTTCATGATGCATTTGTTGGGTTGTTTTCCTAAATTCCACCCAAAGTAAAGAAAAGAATTTTCTCCCTGCAACACAAACCCTGCAAGTGTTCCTGTTCCCCTTCCAAGCAATGCATGTTTACGCACCCATTGTTTGTCTATGTTGCTCTTGAGCAGCAGCGCTGCCGCAATAAGCCATGTGGTGGGCCTCCAGAGAGCGGCAGCATGTGTTTGTAGACCTTGTGGTCACACAGCAGGGTTTAAAAGCAGCAGTTGGGGTAGAGGGTGTGAAGGATGCCAAAGAGAGCAGTTCAGTAAAGGAGTAGCGGGGTAATAGAGGAGGTGGATGTTAGGTTAAACTGGGGCCTTGGCTCCTCAAATTTCCCATCTCGGGGTCCTGCAGAGGTGAGGAGGGTCACTGAGAGGGGGCTCGTTATCCTCAGCGTGCTCCCTGCGATGTAATTGGCTGGCTGGGGTCCACATTTTTCCAGGCTGCTTCCTGCTGGAGTCAGAGAGGCTGGAGGACACATAGCTGCTGTTTGTGGGTGCTGTGGATGCAGATGCAGCGATCGGGATGCACAAGCAGGAAAAGACAGAGAGGAAAAAAAACAGCTCATCTTAAGCAGATGCTAATCTAGTTTTTTCTTTTTTTAAATGGTGTGGTTTACTCTAAGGCAGAGAACTGGAGTTTTTCAAAACTGGGATAAGAACTGCCAGACTGTATTAGTAAATGGCTGCTTGGTTTTATATCAGACTTATCCATTAACATGAGTTATGCTGACTCTTGTGGGGTTTGTTAAAGGGAGTATGAATCCCCTGGAAAAGTCATACATTTTCTTTTTGCCTCAAAACTAGAACTGAAAGGGAGAAAGAGATTAAATCAAATAAAAACGACATTATCAGAGGAAGATTTATCCCTCTCCTAATCCGCATGTCCCTGACATATTACATTGGAAATAATAACCTTTCCTGTTCACTTGCTAGGTCTTTTAGTGAGCATCATCACCCAAATTGAAACTTATTTGTTTTTTGTTTGTTTATTTATACATTTATTTATCAATGCATTCATTTGTTTTCTTTGCATATTTTCGTTTTTATTATTATTTACTTGCTCACTAAATCAGTTTCAATGCAATGAAAAAATTATATAAAAATGTAAAATCTGTGTTTATAGTTTTACATCAGAGGCAGAGAGAGAAATGCATTGAAAACACAATCTCTCAGCTCATACTTTCCGTCAGATGGAGATGCATGGACACCGACTTGAATCAGCCATGGTATCTATTGGAATTCCCCCATGTGGCATGGCCCTTAGTGTCCGGCTGCCACTGTACCAGAGGTGGAGGACTCTGCTCTCCTGCAGATTCATGGCAGTCATTCGTGGCTGGTTGCTCGAAATCAGAGCGACTAAGCCTTTGATAACTCCCTGATCCGTTAATCCCCCAACAGCACCGTCAGAGTGAAATGCTATCTCATTGTTGCAGCTCAAACCCTGCAGAGAGCCAGGAGAGTGGGCCACCAGGGACACAGCATGCACAGGAAGTGGTCATATCCCTGCCATTACAAACACTCATTGTCATCTCCATGGTGGCACAAATTCTACAAAGCTTATTAATATGGGTTTAAATTTGAGTCAAAGTTGTGCTGAGGAAGGAACATTTAAATTTAAATTATCAGGAGCACAGCATAGTTTAAACCCAGAAAGGGCTCTGGTTTTGTTTTAAATACATTTCCTCTTCCTATTTTTAGCTATATTTAGGCTGCCTGTGATATATTCTCTCAGAGGCACTTTTCACAGATGAGGTGGGATTCTATTGTGCCACAGATTCCAGCGGTCCTCTGAGTTTATCCTGACCCCTTGAGTCAGATTAACTGTACGTTTTGTGAGACTTTGCATCTAGAAATGGGGAAGGAAAAAGGGAAAAAAGGAAAAGAAGCCCTGCATTTTTTATTAACATCAATTAAACATGAATAAGCAAGTTCTCATTCTTCGGGCCCCATGTTGCCTAACACAGAACAGTATGTTAATCACTGTGAAGAACGCTGGAATATATGGGCAAATTAACCAAAGGCATGAATATAAATGAGGATGTACATCTTAACCCAGATATCTCACTAGTGATTCGGTCTCCTCTAAGGCTGACTTTTTGTAAAAAAACCCACCAGAATCAGCCTGCAGCGTCACTGCAGTTTTTCTGGCTCCTTAAGCGTGACCCCTTAGCAGCGTGTTTACAACAGCGTCGCTGACTAAGTGTTGAGGGACACTGGCCTCGACTAGCTGCAGATAAACACTCCAGCAAGATATGCAGGCCACTGCATCCGCGTTGGATTTGCAGAGGAGCAGGAAGGCTGGCTCATGACAGCGAGGAGTTGTGCTTGTTGCATGCAGATAAATATGCCGCAGGCTGGGATAAATCATGAAACATGTCTCCTCAATAAGAAAAAGCCATATGTGTTGTTATAGAAAACAATTACCAGCAGCAAGTACACAAAATGAGACGAGATTCTTTAGAAGTGCAATCCGTTATGGCAACCGTTTTGTTTTGCCTTTGTTGGCTAAGATGATTGAAAATGAGAAAGTTTGCATTGAGCATCTGGATTTGCTATTAGCAGCTGGACTAGATATTTTGATAAGGTCCGACTGACGGAACAGGCTAATTTCTCTTGTAAGAATTATTTTTTCTCTGATCCGTGCTTTCCTGTTGTCACGCCTTGCTTACAATATCCGGTGTTCATCAGGTTGTGTAGAAGAACCACAACATAAGAATTCAAGAACATTTGTCTGCGCTTGTTATTTTCTTGATCACTTTTCTCAAAGTTTTTATGGGAATCATTACTGACTGCTCGCTCCTCTTTGTTTTCTATCTCCAACTAGACCTGTCGCAATAAGCAATGAGTCAGTTAATCTCAAGGTAAGAAGAAATGAGTTTGCCAGCAGCAGTTGTTTTATTCTTGCTCTCTGGAAGGGAAATGTTGTTTGCAGAGACTACATTATACATTATCTATCATATTTATAGTTTTTGGTCGTGTTTGGTTATCATTCACAATAAAGAGAGTCCATTCTATGTATTGCTTTTGTTTAGTTATTAAAATTTTCTTTCAGTTTCATTATTTCATTATTATGGCATTATTATTATATTAGTTGACAGTCGTCTCAAAATGACAACTTAGTCCAATATTATCGTTTCTTATACGATTAATGGCACACTATAAAATTTGACATTGTGAAAGGCCAACCTCCAACCCATTCAAAGAAGTTGCTTGGGAAGTTCAGGCTGTCGTTTGATAGCAGACATGAAGCTTGATGCCACCAGAAGCAGCGGCATCTCTTTCTCTGCTCACTGTGGTCAGTCAAATTTGAAGGGCAGTGGCGGCTGCATAGCATCAGCTTCTGTGCTTCCTCTCCACCCCTAGAGGAGGAGAAGCAAGGGGTGAGAGACATACATAGACAGAGAGAGGACAGATGACTGTTGGTATTTTGACGCTAAAGTGAGTTGACATGCTTGGCATTATAGTTGGGTCGGTGGTGGTGGTGGTGGGGGGGGCGGCACAACCGAGCGCTTGATCGGAATGTCACCAACGCCGATCTCATGAAGTGGAAGGTCGGAGCGTTGCACCTGCCACCCTGGCACACATTGGCCCTCCCCACAAAGGGTAAACCGGGAACTGTAGGACGAGGACAGAGGACGAAGGGTCAAAGATGTGTGTGTACAAGCGTGGATGATGGAGGCAGGGTGGCAGATTCATGACCTCCCAATGTCAAGTCTTGGCTGCACAGCAACAGGCCCACCCGAGTGTGCTAATGCAGGCCAGTACATGCTGGGATGTGAGAGGTGGAAGTGGGGGGAGAAGTGTTTGCAACTCCCACATGCTTTCTCCTCTTCGGAGCGCTCCTTGAGGTGCGTGGAGAAAGCGAGGGTGGGAGTGATGGTAATGCAGAGGCTAATGGAAATGTCTTGTCGGGACTCGGCGTTGGCCTGAGAAGCCGGCTGCCCTCGAGGAGTGTGGACCGTGACCGCTGTAGCAACACCAAAGCCCCTGTTCTAGCAAACAAACAAAACAACAACTTAGATGCAGGAGGTCTCAAAGCCGTAAGAATGAAAACTTATTGGTTTTTAGGGACTGTAGCAAAATCAAGACGTCTCCTTGAGCTTTCCCTAAAGTTAGTTTCTTTTATCTTGGCTGCTTTTCAGCCATCTTCCATGCTCAAGTAACTGTATTTATTATGCTATATTTGCTGTGCCACCAAAGAGAGTACAACCTAATAGAGGTTAGCTAAATGAGCATGTTTTCTCCATCAAATTAGCAGGATTGATGATAAGATTTGGGCGAGGAAGAGGCTATTGGATAAAAAACGTAACCTGACGTAATCCTTCACAGCCCAACTGAAATGGCTTGTAATTTGAATGTAAACTCTGTGCTGTAAACTGAAAGTGAAAAAAAAAGATTGATATATTTAATAAAATGATGAGGCTAACTAGGGGATTGTCTGATAGCTAAACAAGTATCTGTATCATACCTGTCAAGTTTTGGATTGAAAAATAAGGGAAATTTTCCCGCAC
>JAVQJG010229126.1:0-14186 GCA_036024015.1 Craterocephalus amniculus
CACACACACACACACACACACACACACACACACACACACACACACACACACACACACACACACACACACACACACACACACACACATACAAAGGTAGCCCATGTGCTGGGTCGGGAAATCTTTTCAAAACCACTAAAAACAGATCCAATTAAAGTCATCACAAATGTTTTTTTCCCCCCCGTACTATTAAAACAAGAAAAATAAATCCGTCTGATCAGCTTCATGCCATTTCTTGCCCCCTTTGCTGTTTGTGTTAATGTCCGTTGACTAGTTTTGGTTTATTCTTAGAAGATTTAAGTCTCATTACTTGTCTGCCCTTCTGACAATGTTTATGGCAAATGTCACCACAGAACTGAATAATATGAGGAAGGGAGCAAATATTTAAAATCCCTGACAACACTAGCCAAGCCCCCCTAAGTATGAAATGACTGGAGCTGGGTGTTTTATTGATCCAAGTGTCATACTGGAGTCCTGTGAAGGAACTTAGCTGTCCTATGGGCTGTTATAAAAGTCAAATATATTTAAAACCAACCAAGTGAAAGGCCTCACAGCATCTATGAAAACAAATAAGGTAGATAATTCTGAAACACTGGCACCTCCAAGTGTTTATTTTTGGAACAGCACCAAGACGAGCTGCTGCTTGTCGAAAGGTGAGAAAGACTGTTAACGAGTCATTTAATGGGCTGCTGCAACTCTTCATCTATGCAATGTGAGAATCAGACGAGTGAAGTGCTGAAAGACCCATGTTTTGGTGGTAATGACAGCAGAAAAGGATTTCCAATTTTTGCAAATTAAAAACAAGCAAAAAATAATCAGAAAACATTCGACACGATGGTTTTGCCTGTTAATGACATCTAACTTTCAACCCACCCATATATATCTATGTGACTTTGCCCAACAATGAGTACATTTTTTTTCACTGAAAAAGGCATTTTCTTGGTTCAAAAATGTTCAGATATAATTGTGTAGTAAAGCAATGAATAATAATCTTCTGTTTATTCTTTAAATAAATCCTCGACAACGGTTTCTGCTACATCTAGGGGCTGTGTGAGGGCTGGCCTGCAGGCGGCCCACTTTTAATCCAGAAGATTCTCTGTCAGCTATTTGTGTCGAGTCGACTGAATCTGGAGATGGGATCATACAACTGTGCACTGGAATCTTTCAAATACTGACAGAATCAAGTACACATTTTGGCCCATTGGATATGAAGGGGAGGGAAAGTGCTGCCCAAAAGTGAACTGTACATAAAAAGATCATTTTTATTTGTTTTCTGTTTTTTTTTCTTTACACTTAACTGAGTGATATTACAGTACATAGGTTATTTACAACTGTGCAGTAATGTGTGGCAAAATAAATTATCTAGAAGGCAGCAAGAATACATTGGTTAACGAATATAAAAACTGTACATAATTTACGGAATACAACTTTTTTTCTGTTTTCTTTTGTCGTTTTTTTCCCCATTAAACTAATATTGGCTCTGTAGTGTTTCAAGTCACTTCCTCAGAAACAATGAAATGCCCAAGTAAAGAAATAGACAAAAACAATATCTCTCCTCCTACCAAACCACAATTTTCTCAATTGTCTCTTTGAATATCAACATTCCTTCGGTTTGTTTTTTCTGCTTGTCCTGTGGTGTGTTTTTTGCAGTCCATGGCGGTCTGATGGGTTTGTGTCGGGAGCAAACAGAGTCCCCGAGGAACACTCCGGTCTGTCCTCGGAGATCTGCGCTTGTCCCGTTTAGCCAGGCTGAGAGGCGGCGCGCTCAGTCTCTTCCTCTCAGACGCTGGGCCCTGACGTGCTCACACATCCTAACCTCTCTGCTGCAGGCTCTGTCTCACCGCTGCTTAGCTTGCCCTGTGCAGTAAGAACAGAGAGGGTGTCCTCTGGGTCTCGAAGCCTAAAAACCATTAGTGGCTGCTTCTTGCTTCCTGGAGCCCCTGAAGATCCACACAATGCACCGCGGCTCCTTTCGCTTCCTCCAGGTCTCCCGGCCCGCTAAGAGCCTCGTGTCATTGGAGGCCTCCCTCTGGACAGGCACCACGCTGTTGGGAGAGCTCTTCTCCAATACGTCCTCCCAGTGCCGATGGGTATTGAAGCAGGGGGCAAAAAAAATGAACGCAGAAAAGAAATCTCCGTCCTCTCCCCGTCTCTCCGTAACTGAGTGCTGAGGAGTCGCGTCCCGGCGTCAGAGCCTCAAAGCAAAAACTGTTTCTGCTTCACACATTCTGATCAAACAAAAGCGTAAAAACTTTGAGGATGAAAGTGCAAGTGGTGTTTTTTTTTTTTCTCCAGTAGAAAAACACATTTCCTTCTTCACGGAAGGGAATCAAGAGCAAGTTTTTTTTATGTTTACTCCTTTTCTAAGGAAGATACTTTTTTTCCTAGAGAGAGTGCTCTTTCAAACTTGCTAGCCCTTTCCATTCGTTCTGTTCAACGAAGTCTCTTTGAGAAGAAGTGACTCAGACGGAGATTTATCTCGATCTGGCAGCACTGGTGTGTCACGCAGGCAGCAGGACGAAGTCGTCGTTGACGTCGACCATGGGCACGTAGAAGGACGGCACTTCGTTGACGCATAGGGACTTGTGCCCTGCCGGGTCCAGCTCCTGGACTTTCAGCTGCCACTCCATCCTCTGGACCGCATTCAGGGCTGCCGCCTCATGCTGCTGCCGCATCAACAGACATGTCTGAGGGAGGAAAGCACAACCTAAGTCCTCTGGTATAAACACACATTATGGCAACATCTCTCTCCCATGAAAAGTTTATATTCTATAGAGCGGTTAAGTCTACCTTCATGCGGTCATATTTATCATCCACATCCTGTATCCAGGAGATGAACTGACGAGCATTGAAGCGATCTCTCACAGATTTGTTCTCATCACCCTGAGCACAAAGAACAAGTTAGGATGCTACCGACCCAATAGACCATACAATGAGAGGGAGGCATATGACTTCAGACTCCAGTATTTCCTACCTGGCTCTCTGATGGCATATTGTATACTTCAGAGTCCAAAAGCATGGTGCAGGCACTGAATGGCACAGCCTGATTGGCTATCGTCCTTGCTGCTCTGCAATGTACTCTTAAAACCTCCTGCTCGCACGAAACAATTAGTTTCTCCTGTAAAAAGCAAACAACACAGAGAAAAATTAATCATCAGTAATGAAGCAAAAAAAAAAAAGGTTCATGAGGTGTATATCTATATATCTATATAGGGTTGGGTTAGGGTTGGTGAAAAAAACGTTTTTAATCAGAATCAAGATTCAGTCATTTCAAAATTTCCATGAATCGATTTTTTAAAAGGCAAAATATTATTAGCTTGACTTTCAAAGCTGCTGCTAAGTGACAAAGACAATTTAAACTTTGCCAGGTTTGCAGAGTTTGAACCATTTTTTGATTTAAATAATCAGTTCTTTTAATTAATGAAACAATTCCTCAGAGCTGTTAGAGGAATCAGCACGTTTTGTTACCAAAAGAGGATTGAATGTGAATTAAGATCTGTTTGAATCAATACAGAATTAAATTGTTACCCCACGAATCTAATTGAATCGTGAGTTGCTGCAATATCCCCACCCCTAATATATATATATATGTATATATATATGGGCTATATAATAGATTAACAAAGTTGCTGTGGATGATTTTATTAAAGATGAAACAGATTTGATTCTGCAATTCACTTCGGCTCAACGAGGAGAGGGAAATATGCAGATTTCACTTGCTTCCCTATATAAAAACCGCTTTGATCTTTTATCAGAGAGGTGCTCACAGTGTTCATTATGAATGCATACAGCAATAATCCTGCAGAATAAATGGGAGGTATCCAGAGAGAGTGTTTCTTACCCGCTCTATGCTGTGCTGCAACCTGAGCTTCCCTCTTACTGCCTCTTGTTGCCTAAAAAGCTCCTTCAGAGGTTCTGACAGCGATGGAGGCGGGGCGATCTGATCAGCAAAACACAACATGGAATTACATGCCTTCCTTCTTAGTGTGAAACACAGAATTTATCTCTAGAAATAAACATTTTCATGCATTTCATGTGAGAAGATCCGATAAAGTCCTGATAACCTACCACAGGGATATGAAGCTTGCTGAGGGGCTTGCCATCCAGCAGGTAAGAACCAGTGTAGGTCACATACTCAGCGTAACACTGAGGAGCCTGAGGGGTGATGTAGCACAGAATCTTCCTTTTCTCCTCAATCTTCTTCCTGATCTGCAGGTACTCAAAGTACGGGTTGGACCGGTCACTGTGGTACGGCTCTATGTCATCCAGCTTGATGGCATTGACGACGACGGCTAAGGTCTGCTGAATCATTTCTCTGGTCTGCTGCATGGCCGTGTTTACTAACTGGACCTGAACTTGCTGCCCAGCCGACCGCGGAAATTTCCTCTTCCGCGGGTGCTGAGTCTGAGATTCCTCGTCGTCCACGGGAAGGGGACGACTTTTTGTCTTAGTGAGAACCACTGAAGCAGATGTCAGAGAAGAAGGAACTGACGCTGCTAGGGTTGATGCAGCAGAAGAAAGGCTCAACCCAGAGTCTTTGTCTTTCTTTAGAGCGGAGAAGGAAGAAACCGAGGTGGGTGTCGGGGTTCTTGTAGGGATTGGGTTTATGCTCACAACCGGACTGGTTGTCAAAGCAGTGATGGCGGCAGACGAGGTTATTGTGCTGGAGGTAGGAGGGGCAGCAGCAGCAGCAGAGGGATTGTTCTTGGCGCGATTGCGAGTAATCCTCGGAGGGATTTCCTCTACCTTCTTGGGGACGTCCACAGCGGCGGGCATTGTGGTTGGGATGACCGGCGTTAGATTGGATAACAGCTCCTGAGTGTCATGTGGTGCCACTGAGCTTGAGAGGGTGACTGTCGCTGAGAGCGGAGGAAGAGGACTGCACGCCTCGGTCACAGTCTCAGACATGTCCGCCTGCCTCGCCTCTGGCTTCACAGCAGGCGCTGGATCCAGGGGTAACTGCAGCGTCTCAGAGAGGGAATGGATGTGGATGAGATGCTGCTGCGGGGCGTCTGATTTTACAGACGGATACAACATGTTCCCATCGGACTCATCAGACCCTCCGTACCCTAACTGCCTTTCTAAAATGCCGCCCTGTTGTTGGCTAATGGACAACGGGTTGTTAGTGGGCACAATCTGAGACTCAGGGTCCAAATCCTGCTGGAAGGTATTGTGTGGTGACGGAACCACCAAGTCTTGTCCAGCAGATGCCCCTAAATGAATGTCTCCAGCAGGGCACGGAGTCTTAGCCACGCTCGGCAGATCTACCTCCATTATGCTCGGGTCATCTCTGTCTGCGATTGTGTGTCTGATGTGAGATGGCATGATCTTGTTGTGGTCACCCAAGGCTGGATCTCGAGGCTCGGATTCCTCGGACTTATCTGGTAACGGTAGGTCAGGCAACGAGAACGGCCCCAAGTCGTCTGGGTCGGCAGAGAACGGATCCTCCCAAGGCACCACAGGCTCCGGGCCCACAGCCGGGGCCATGTGGCCTTCAGGCGTCGCACTGAAGCTGTGTGTGCTCGATCTGCTCTCCGGTTCCACGCAGGTGGGCTCCGCATCGATCTGGTGCCCATCCTCTATCATAGGCTTGCAGTCCTGGAAGAACGACTCGAGTCTGTTGGAAGATGACGAGGCGTTTAAATAGTTGGGTTCCCCGTCCAGAGCTGTGTCGGGCCTCTCTGGAGACGGGATGTCAGCAACAGCCTCCTTCTGCTCATCAAAGTCTACGGGGTCCTCTTTGTGCCACCTGTTCCATGCAGCATAAGGAGGAGTGACGGAGGGGTGCTCGGACAGGGGCGGCATTTCGCTGTCCGAGTGCGAGTAGGGGCTGGTTATTTTGGAGACGGCCGCCTCGATCTCTCCGCGGGGAGATTTTAGGTCCATATCAGAATTCCAAACCATGCTGTGTTCAAAGCAGTTCTCCCCGTGGTTCGGTGCAGCGTGTGAAGGGGACAGCGGGTGCACCTCCGGCTCCTGACGGTCCGGGGACTCTGCAGGCCAGCTCTTCCTCAGAGGGTCCTCCACCTGAGGGGAGAAGGAACACTGATCTCTTGTTTGCTGGGGCTGCTCCACGGCACAGTGGTCCCCATCAGCTCTCTCATCCAAATCCCCTTCTTCCTCATCCTCCTCCTCTTCTTCATCCTCCTCCCCCTGCTCCTGTTCTGCTGTGAAAGAGGGGAGATCGGAGAGGACCAGGTTTGGCTCACTGTGGTGATGCTCGGAGATGTCGTCAATGTCCAGAGGCGGCAGAGCGGCGGGAGCCGGGGTGGGAGGGGCTGCGATGTCAAAGCACGGCTCCTGGGGGTCGGGACCGTGGACAGGTGTCGACGGTTTTGGCAAGAAACTGCTTAACACGCTCTCGGGAAGGTGCTCGTTGCCATCTGCCACGGCGAGAGTCGTTGCCGCCACGTCTGGTGCTGGATGGGCTGGCTCCCGGCGAGGAGACAGCATCCTCATTGGGGAGAAATATGACGGCGATGACAAGCACTCTAGCCTGTCCACCGTCACCGCCTTGTCCTCCAGAGGCTGAGAGGAAGAGGACGAATCAAATTCGGCTGATGGGTCGTTTTGCTGCCGAAGGAACTTGTCAGCCTCGGCTTTGAACTCCTCCTCTAGAGGCCTGCGGACGTCGCTCGATGCAGAGCGGCTGACCAGCGGCAGCTGGAGGTTCTTGGCAGGTGTGGGACACGTACCTTCCTGGAAGCTCTGAGAGTTGGAGTACCTGCTGGGTGGAAAAATCACATTAGAACATTTATCAGTATAACACAACAACAGGAACCCTACAGCATACTGGCAAGTTTCAATTTCTTACCTTTCAAAGAAGGACAGGGAGCAGGCATTCATGGACATGTTCATAGCTGAGGAGGTCTGGCAGTCCAGTCCATCCAGCATGATGTCGGGGTAATCCTCTGGACTGCAGGACGGGGTTCGTGGAGTCTGCATCACTTCCTCAAAGCTGGGGCAGGAGATGACTGATGTGGGCGTAGGGACACCAGTCGGCCTGTTCTGATCTGGCCTGGGAGAAGCAGGGAGGTTCTCCTTCATTTGGTGGCCAGCCAGCCAGTCCTTTGAGTTTTGGCTGTCGGTAGGCTGGAACTTCCTCCCTGGAGACATTATCTGAGCGGGGAGACCCACATCCTTAAGTTTCTTCTCTTTAAGGCCAGACTCCAGGCTGTTGGATTTCTTTGACGAGAGCTCACTGCGGTTTTTCCTCATTTCCTCCGTGGACTTTGCTTTGACTTTGAGTTTTGGGTCCCCTGATTTGGGTCTCAGCTTTTCCATCGGCTTTATTTTTCGCTTTTTGAGGCTCTCCTGATCTCTCCGACTCAACATTTCGCCAAAACTCGTCACAGTCATTTGATATTCCCCATCCACCACCAGCCTTTCGCGTGGACGATTATCTTTCCGCACCTGGTCTTTGGACTGAGCGAGCTTTTCATTTTCATCCTTAGCCTTAGATTTACTGTGATCCACTCTGTTGTCCTTGTCCAAAGAGTCCCGACTTCTGTCTTTCTTCAAATCAAATTTAGGACTTTGCTCTTTTGATCTGTCTTTCAGAACGGTGACCTGGGGGCTGTCTTTCAACCCCGACTTCACATCCTCTTTGGAGTGCTTAAATGTCCCAAAGCCGTCAATGTATTTATTCTTCTCCTCCTTCAGTTTTTCCTTATATTTCTCCTTTTTCTTTTTGTCCTTCGTCCGGTCACTGATGATGCCGGTGGCTTTCTCTTTGTCCTTTTTGGACATCTCTTTTTCAAATTCTAATGTTTTATCAAAGTCGTCTTTGCCGTCTCCCTTACCTCCGAATGGGAATGTGTAAGGGTCTGCCTCCAGAGGCATGGGCTCTTTCTCAAAAGGTAGGCTTTCCCTCGCCTGGGAGAAGCCAGAGAAAGCCTGTCTGGTGGACTCTCTGTTCTCCCCCGTTTTGTCTCGTTTGTCTCCCTTGTCCTTCTTGACTTTGTCTTTCTCCTTGTCATGGCTCTTTTTGGAAGATGAGGAGGAGGAATGTCGATGCCTCTCTCTCTCTCTGAACTTATCCTGTGGAGTAGAAATGGACAGGGAGTCTCTTCTGTCCTCAGAGACATCCGACAGGTTGATCGGGTCGTAATAACTGGCGAGGACGGGATCGTGTCCCCTATCTGTGAAACTATCCGAGGATATTTCGCTGTTCTTATCGTTGGAGTCGTCCTTGTAGTCATTCATAGCTTCCTCCTCTAGTTTTTCTAAGAGGGACTTCTCATTCTCACCACTGCCTTTTGAGGGCTTCCTTTCCTTTGAATGGTCCTGCTTGTCCTTATACTTGCTCTTTGTCTTTTCCTCACTCGTGTCCCTTTTGTCCAGCAGCTTCTGCTTATTTTTCTTCTCCTGGTTGGAGTCCACCGACATCCGATCTTTTCTGTCTTTATATTTTGCATCTACTGAATCCTTCTTGTCTTTGTTGTGTTTCTCTAGCGAACCTTTCCTCTCTTTGCCAGTGTCGAATGCAGCCTTGTCTTTCTTTTTCTCCTTGTATTCTTTCGCCTTTTCTGTGTTGTGTTTAGACTCTGCAGAGGATTTTCTCATTTTCTCTGATGGGAAGTGATCCAGCTCATCTAGGTCAGGAGTGGAGTCTTTTCTGATGGCCTCCGACCCGAGTACAACACCACTGTTGTAGCCATTCTCATCATCGTCACTTTCATCAGTGAATATGTCGGCTATTTTGTACCATGATTTCTCCGGCTTTCGATCCTCTTTCTTTCCTTCCAAGAAATCTCTCTCTCTGTCTGAATGTTTATCTTGAGAGGCTTTCTCTTTCTTGTCTTTTGTCTGCTCTGAAGACATTTTTCGATCTTTGTCTTTGCCATGAGAGTCTTTGTGTTTGTCTTTGGCTCCCTCCTTCTTGTCTTTGGTGACCCGGTCTGCATCTTTTTCCTTGACAGTTTTCTCTGTGGAGTTTCGCTCGCTCCTGTCTTTCTCCTGATCAGCTCCTCTGTCTTTTACTTTGTCTTTGTGCTTGTCAGGTTTTGTCTTTTCTCGCTTCTCCGTTCCTTCGCTCTTCTTTTCTTTCTCTTTTCCAGAGTGGTTTCTTTCTCTTGTCTCAGATGATTTACAGATGTCGTCTTTAAAGAAAGCATCGTTGCCGTACTCGTCTCCGATGGATTCTTGTTTTATTTTCAAGTCCTTTCTGTCCTTCATGAACTCGTATTGGTCTTTACGGTCTCGACTGCTGTCCAGAGAATCCTTGTCTTTTTTATCTTTGACAGATTCTGTGGACTCTTTCCGCTTCTTTTCTTTCTCAACCAAGTGACCAGAGTTCAATTTCTGTTTTTCTGACCAGTCTTTTTTCTTTTCGTTAGTCTTCTCCGAGGGATCCTTGTCTTTTTTCTTGGAGGTTGCTTCTTTCTCCGATCTTTTATCACTGTGATCTGATTTCTTGTCTTTGATTTTGTTCTCTTTCCTCCTTGTTTCTTCCTTAACAGTCTCGACAATAAGCTTAACCGTGTTGTTGGATTTATATTCCTTGACTTCTTTAACTTCTTTGACTGGAGCGTCCCAGCTGTCATCTCCATAGAGGGAGGAGTCAGAGGACATCTCAGAGCCCCATCTGTCATGATGGTCATCTGATGCACTGAGTTTTGTGTCCTCTAGGTTGAGGAATCGGTTATTAACATCATAGGCATCGGTCTCACACTCCTCTTTCTGTGTTTTTTCCTTTTTACATTTTTCCTTTTCCTCCTTGGTGTTTTTCTCCTTGTCCACCTTTAGATGTTTTTCATCTTTCTGCTCACTCTTCCTGTCTGCCTTTGAGGACTTCTCCTTAGACTTTTTCTTTTTCTCCTCTTTGTGAGTTTTCTGCTTCTCCTCCTTGGGTTTCTCCTTCTCTTTAAAGTTTCTCTCCTTTTCAGATTTTACAAGCTTGTCCTCCTTATTTGTCTTGTCCTTAGTGAAGTCTTTTGTTTTCTTGTTTTTCTCTTCTTTTGCTGTTCTTTGCAAGTCTTTCCCAGACGACCAATCCTTGTCCTCAGACTTGGTTTTCGTGAGCCTGTCCTCCTTTTTCGAATGGTCCTTTTGGTGTTTGGATAATTTGACTTTGCTCTCGGGTGTCGATTCGGACTCGACAATTAACGACTTCTGCCTTGAATCATCAAAGTCAAATGAATAGCTTTTAACAAACTTTTCATTCATATCTTGATTCAAGACTAAACTCGGAGCTTTGTCTTTCTCCTTATTTTTATGCTTGTGCTTCACTTTATGCTTTTTCAGCACTTTACCATCAACATCAGTTTTGGAGACGGCGCTCTCTGCAATGGAGTTTTTATAGAGCTCAGAATTCTTCTTGTCAGTGTTACTGTGCACGTTGTTGTTTTTCTTCTTGTTATCCTGCGCTTTCCTCTTAGCTTGCTTTACTGACTCCACACTAGAATCGGCAGAGGAGTAGTCAGACTCGCTGGACATTGTTGTTCTGACCGAATCTGAAAGAGAACTGACATCTGACCACGTAGGAGACGACACAGTCTTCCAGCCATCTGTCCTCCACTGTTTTGGATGCTGTTCAGCTAACGACGGCGCTTGTTTCTGAGAGTTCAAGTTGCCATGGGAAGAAGAGGAGGACGCGTTAAAGCCAGCGGATTCTTTAAGGTTCAGTGTAGAGGAGTCTTTTATGCTATTGGAGCCCTTATCTTCCTCACTCTCCATATCTCCACAGTCAGAGTCAGACGTACAGAATTTGTCGTTGACTTTACCAAAGCGGACTTCTTTACTGACGTTGTTTTTATTCTCCTTCTTTCGTTTCTTTTTTACCTTATTTTTGTCTTTCTGTTGTTTGGAGCTCATACTGCCAGAGTCTCTTGTCTTGGTATTTGTTTGCTGGGCTTGTTGCCGCGGCGTGGGCGCTGGTGTGAAACATGTCCGATCATCCTCGTCTGAACTGTTACTGTCAGAGATGATCCTCCGAACAGTTTTCTTTGGTGTGAGCGAGTTGCTTTTGGAATAGGTTTTAACCTCCATCTTGGGTATAGAGATGAAGCTGTTGGTCTTGCTTATAGAGTCCTTTCTGAAGTCTTTTTTCAAGAGGTGTTTATCGTCTACAGGAGGGACGCGCTCTTCTTCATCATCCTCATCAAATTCGTATTCGTCTTTGACGGGTGTGACGGCAGATTTAGGAGGGTCTGCAGGTTTCCCTTTTAACTTCAGGCCCTTCTCAAACTCAGAGTCTGTGTTATTGCCATCGACAGAGCTGGACGGGGCAAATGAGGGGGCATCTTCCTCCTCTGAAGATTCTACGGTATAAAAACACAAACTCAGTAAATACAAGCAGCCATGTGCACCGATATCTCACACAAACATCATGGAAACATGCATCAGAAGATTTAATGTTACAAACCTGATGAACTCTCTTCGCTTGAGGTGTAAGTGCCTTTCCCCAGCAACAGATTCAGCATAGTTGGAGAGTTGGCAACCTTCAGCGGTGTTTCACCTCTCCTGTTGCTTTGCCGTGGGTCCCCTCCATACCGTAAAAGCAGCTTAACCACCTGAAATCAACATAACAAAATGTTAAGGCCCTCTCCGCAATAACATTGCCATTTTGCAAAACTTGGTGTGATGTGCAAACATGATTTTAAATCAGACATTGTCAGAGGAGAATGGGCTCTTCTCTTGTATGTTGAGGTGCCGTCAATGAGGCCCTCATCTCCATCTACTGGCCTGACATGATTACTTCAGCATTTGAGGGACTTTCTGCCTTCTTGCCTGGACTGAGATATTTTAGAGCAAAGCTCATATGAATGTAGATTTTATAAAATATCCACCTAAAAAGACACAAGGAGTAGTCAAGGCCTGAATTGACGTCAACCAACTCAGTCAAATACTCCTGTGTTTAATGTACACGATTCAATCAATCTTTCGCTGATGATACAGATATTATTTCGTTTTTAATACAGTTTTGAGGCGAGTATGAACTCAGTAAAAAATCAAAGCATTAAAAAGCAGAAGCTGAAAATGAGATAGGATGTGTTAAACATCTCATTTTAAGACAGACTATGAAACACATTTAAGTCACTTTGTGCCATCTGTGCTAAAGTTAAAACACAACATTATTATAATAAGCATAATGCTCTGTTCATCTAAAGTCAAGCGTACCATGATGAAAAGTCCTGATGAAACTCTCTGAAAGCATGCAGTTATCACCAACTTCAGACAATATCACAGCTAGACTGTCTTAATTGCAGCCAGATATACCTTTACAGCATTCAGAGGCTTTACAGCGTTGCCCTCTAAATGTCACTTTTCTTGACACTGACTTGTTATCAGAACTGAGAGCACATAGAAGAGAACTAGCTGTGCCTTTTTTCTGCTTTACCTTGAAGTGTCCATTGTTAGATGCATCATGTAGAGGGGTGTCGTCATCCAGACCCTTGGTGTTGACCTCTGCACCGGCTGCCAGCAGCTGCTTGGCCACATCGTAATACCCCCTGTTGCAGGCCTCATGCAATGCAGTCCAGCCTGACCACAGATTAAATGACTGTGTTAGACATGTATACAGTATATGGACGAATATGGTGCTGCATACAGAAAATACAGCAAAGCATAAACAACGAGCCTCTCACCTGCAAAGTCTTTTACATTCACATCAGCTCCCTCGCTGATGAGCTCCTTGATGCGGCGTACCTCTCCGCGGATTGCTGCTCTGTGCAGTCGAGTCTCTCCTCTCTCGTTCCGTTTATTCACTTTGTCTTTGGTTTTAGATGCAGAGTTTGGCGTTCCCTTCTGACCCATACTGGACTGTGACTGATGCTTTGGTGTTGTGTCTGAGTGAAGAAGATGGTTGTTTCACTTCATCACTATAATAATCTGCAGCAGCAACAAATTAAAAAAATTTGCTCCTAATTGTTTTGTGTTTTTTTATGACTTTGGCTAAGAAAGAGTTAGAACTGCTTCCAGCCAGAAGGGGGCAGTAACATCCCAACAATCAGCAGCACAATGATTGGAACTACTTTACTTGAGCCTATTTCATCACATTTGCAAGATTAAACTCAAGCCTTTATCACATTTACATTATTGAGTTTGTACAGCTATTGTCCCAAATGATATTTGAAACACACTTAATCTATGTCCGTGCCTCCAGGCATGCAAGAATGGAATTAACATATAAATAAAAGTGTTTCTGAACTGTGCCTCACCAATTTAATTCCATCTAAAATGTCAACTCCAAGAAAAGAAAGAGTACAAGGTTGCAACAACAATGCTAATCTAGGCGTCTAATAAAGTTCCAGACAAATGACTCTGTCTCCCAGAAATCTGAGTGAACACAAGTAATTTAAATGAATAATAATCTTGAAGCCAAAAGGATATTGGATAAAAAGTAAACAAGTAAATCCTTGCAGACTTTTTGCATTTGGCTGTCTACTGTCATTTGGCTCAAATGCTGACATTGCACCATCAGCTCCAGAATAACGCAATACCAACAGAAGTTTCATTTCCGCTCATGGTTTTTCAGGAAAAACAATGTTAACCAATATGCAACTATTGCTGCTTAAACGTGGCATCAATGATAAATACGGTTTTGTTAAATATTTGCTGTGATGAAAATTTCTTTTGATTAGCTGACAGAAGATGCCTAAAACCAAGTCGGTCCAGAGGCGGGGCTGACTAAGAAGTGGGGAAAAAAACAGCGGACAACATGCTCAAGATGTACAAAATAAATAAAAATAAACACCCATGTGACTCATGACCCATCTGCCCCCTTTTAGCCCACCTAAATTCCATTCCCACACACACTGTCTACATGTCCTGCTCCTCCTCGTCCCATCCCTCCCTTTCCTTGCCTGCCACCAGTCCACAGAAGACGTGGCTTAAATGATAAGGACGCACCTGGACTGTTGACGGACTCCTCGGCTGTCATTTGCATGAGCAAGGCCACCTGCTGCCGCTCAGAAAGAGGGTACCCGGCCCGGATCCCTGGCATCCCCATTCCAAACGGCAAGCCCGCCTTCCGGGTGTTAGTAGGCTCCTTTTTAATGCGCTTCCTCTCTGGACCTGGTTTTTCTGTAAAATAAACAACAACAGGAAGAAATTATTTTTATTGGTTGCATAGATACAGGTCTGTCTCAGAAAATTAGAATATTGTGATAAAGTTCTTTATTTCCTGTAATGCAATTAAAAAACATGAAATGTCATACATTGTGTATTCATTACAAATCAACTGAAAT
>JAVQJG010229143.1:0-18532 GCA_036024015.1 Craterocephalus amniculus
TGGCGACCTGTCCAGGGTGTACCCCGCCTCTCGCCCCTTGACAGCTGGGATAGGCTCCAGCACACCCGCGACCCACTTGGATTAAGCGGTTCAGAAAATGGATGGATGGATGGTTTTTACAATGTAAATAACTCTGTGGTGCATCATGTATGAAAAGTGCAATACAATTAAAGTTTGATTTGAAATAATGATATTTATATAATTGCATGTTTTCTTAACATTCTCAAATGAAATGAAAGTGTTTAACAACTTGAATTGTTGTGAAAATTAAACATACAAACATTTCCCTTTTCTTTTACACAAAAAGGGAAACGTGCCACCATTTATAAAAAATGAAAAAATAGAGGAAAAATTCTCATAAGGCAACAGAAAAATTAAGTTGAAGATGAAATTTATTCTCTGACTTGTTTTTATTTAGCAAGCGAGAGGCAGGCTACACCTTGGACAGGTCACCAGTCTATCGCAGGGTGAGAATGAATTTATTTAACCATTTTTTAAATCAGCTTAAAAACTAAACACAACTGATACAGTTTCTCTTGCTGTTTACCATTTTATTTCTTTTTTGGATTTAATACTTCTTAATGCTTGTTCTGCACCCTGCAGTAATGTTTTATATAAAGCATCTTGAAATGTCCTGCACATGAAGAGTGCTACAAATAAACTTCTCTTGCCTTGCCCTGCCAATGAACCTATCATGGAAGTCTTTGGACTTGTATGCATATGAATGGGTTCTCTCTTCTTTTAAAAAAAAATAATAGTTGTTTTCTTTAGACTTGTTTCCAATTCATGTTTTAATTTCAAGCAGAAGCTAAAGATCAAATGTTACTTTTTTAAATAATGAAATTGTTGACAACGCAAAATATACTTGTAGACATTGATAGTAGGCCTACGGCTGATTCTATTTAGTGTTTGTCCGTGAGATGGAGGCAAGAGATAGGTGTTACTACATGCATTCTCGTATTCCTCCAATGTGTGGCGCTACGTTTCAAATCAGGTATGTAGCACAACGCTGTGACAGTAGAAGAAGCTTCCCCCACACGACTTTGACGTTTAGCAGTGGTGGCCGTGTTGACCTTCCAACAGTAGCGTGTCAAACTTAAATGTAAGTTAAGTGTAGATATTTCTTTAGTTGTTTAACTATGGGAAACCGTATAATACCTTTTACCTAAATGCACTCGTTTAAAAATGAACTATTCGTCTTTTGTCGTGGTTATAAGTGCTTGGGAAATCACCTAGCTTGTTAGCTTCATTGCTAAGCTAGTTACTGCTCTCCAGTAGCCGAGATGCTACTGTCTTTTCATTCCTTTATTTAAGCGGTTTACGCCTGAAATTAGATCTTCTCAGTGCAAATCAAGATTATATTATTGATCTGTCTTTAAATAACATTTTCTCTTAGATGGCAGACTTCAATGAATATAAAAGTCAGTGCTTAACTTGAAAAAGGGTTAACTAAATTTTAGATTAAGTGCTAGCAGTAGTATTACCTGTAACAAACATTAGTTTCCACGTCAAGCAGCCGACTTGAGAAGCCACATATTAAGGAATATCAGCCCTCCTAACATAGAAAGCCAAATGCAATAATGCCGTATCTTCTTTTGGTAATATTTCTATTTGTTCAAAGTCCCTGGATAAACCTGACATAGCTGAGGGTCAAGGTGGTTAGCAGCAAAATCACTTCTATGTTGTATAGAGCAATAATAAGGGCTGTCTGACAAAATGTGTAGTTCTGTAAACAAACTCATGAGTAGCACAAAATATTAAGTTAGTCTGGGGCTGTTCATGAGACCATTGATATTGTGAGGATTGCAGAAGTCTTTAGACATACTTAAACTTGCACCCTTATACCTTTTCAGAAAAGAGCCTTATGCAAGACTTTTGTTCATACTGTGAGCTCTTTTCTGCTTTTTCCCTCAGATGGCTGGACGCATGTTTGCAAATTGGTGGAGCGTGATGAGCCCTTACTACACCAAGGCATACCAAGAGATGTGGCCTGGAATCGTCATCATGGCATACGCGTTCTATAAGGTTTCTTATGGGGGTGAGCTGAAAATGTATTGATTTTTAACCAAGAAATGAGTAGTGGGGTAGCTGTGTTTCTACCAGCTATGACATGCAAATCTGGAAGAATGTTTTGAGCCCCCCCACCCACCCAAAATGATATAATTAGTGCAATTCAGTTGTAAACATTGGTCCTTGTCCTCAGATTGTGCTCAGTGTTCTATAAAATATTAATACCCCCCCTAAAGAACCAAGTTAATTCTCATTCGTCTGTGTGCAGTGTTTTAAGTTGTACGGAGGGGATATAACTAATGTTGTTTTTGTTTGTTTTTTGTTTCCTTATTCTAGGCAAGAAGGCTGTTAAAGACGGTAAGTGCTTTATCGTTTTCTGTTCATTCTGGCATACATAGTTTTAGGAAATGTTTATGCCATCGGACAATTTGAGACAGTATATCTTCTTTTACCTTTATCAATTCACTTGCTACATCCCCTTGCTAAAAATTAAAAAAAATCAAAAAAACAATCAGCATTTCTTCTTTAAATTTGCATATGTAGGTGTTGATTTTTCCCATTTTCATTTAGTCACTTCACATTTTTTGGACTTTGATAGAACCCAATGATTAAAATTTATTGATTTATAATGAATATTTAGGGACTGTTGATACACAAATGAGCACTGCTTTCACTCCAAGTTCTTGGTATATTTTGTATATAAAATCCGGACAATCACTTTGCAAATATGTGCAAATAGTTTTAAAAAATCAAAATACACAATATATATATTGACCATTTATGTTTGGTTTTATGCTTTATCCCTACTCAAATATCTTAAAATATATTAATATGCCCATAGCTGGCACTATGAAATAATATATTGTACAATCTATGATAATGGTTCTTAGTTTGCAAACAAGAATAGTTGACTGTAGTATCTTGGAACTCATTTTGTCAGCTTCATCGGAGAAAATGTTTTCTTTCACACTGTTCCACACTTTAGCAAGGGCCTCTAAAAACAGTTCAGTCTGCAGTATGTTTTAATCAGAATGAGCCAAAGTTGTGGTGAATGGAATAAAAAGAGTCAGCTGCAACCCCAGATGTGTGAACTCATTTGAACTATTTTGTCCAATAATGTTATGTCCTAGTTAATTCTCTGTTGCTTCATATGTTGTAGAAAAAAAGCAAAGGTCAGCAGATTTTTACACATTTTGTTTCATTTTTTTACTTTAGGATGTTACATTTTCTCTCATTTATGATCATAATAGAAAAGTTTTTTGTGTTCTTACTTGGTTATATATCATCAATTGTCATTTTCTCAATTTATTTAATTTTCTCTCTTTTAGCACCGCCTAAACACTGAGCTTTCCACCATGCTGACCACCCTGACACCTGCTGTGATATAATGCCCCGTTTCCTCAAACCTGAAGTCCAGCTTCTTAGTTGAATTTTTGTTTATATGGATCAAATAAAATGATTAACCTTAACTTTGGTCTTTTGTTTGAGTTTGATTTGTGTTGTTACAGTCACAATCAATACCATAATAGTTTTTTTGTTTCGCGTCCAAAGTTGACTGTACACAGAATAGCTTAAGTTTATCCTCTATAATTATAGTGAATGGATGAAGTTGAACTTGCCTGGCCCTTTTTCTTAAATTTTTAATGAGGCTGGTGTGACAGAACATAGCAAATTATTTTTGTAAGAAAGCATCTTTTATTTCACATCATTTGAAACCCAATAAAGATGGAGTATACTTTATCTGTCATGTCTCATTAATACTTGGGCTAATAAAACACTTAAAACTTCAGTTATCAAGCCAAGTCTGGACAATAGGGAGGTAGAGTAATGCTTAAAGTTATTTGTTTGGTTATGATATCTGTCATCCATTTAGGAAATTGTATGTTTTTGTGTTTGCTCCATCTGGGGAATGGGTGAGCTATTTATAGCCAATGAATCACAGTTCAGGGTTGCAGTTTAACTAATTGAACAGGGAATAAACTTCACCACTGCTGTATATGGTGAGTGTTAATGTGGTTGGTCATTCTGGGAAGCCTGGAAAAAAATTTTTAATGGGATGAGGCTGCTCAGTGATGAAGACGATCAACTTCAACCACACATTTAAATCTGTACTCTTCTAGATGCTGCAGCTGTAATTTACAATAGTAAATTGAACAATTAACTGTTGTATAACTACTGAAGTACTCATGCTGTGCCATGCCGCAATGGAGTGTAGCATCACAACTGCCTTGTTTTCAAAAATCAATAGCAAATGAATGGCTTTCTGTGTACAGTTTGGTTCAGTGAGCTTAAGAGTCTTGCCTGGGGCCACAAATTCAGAGCGGGGTGACTAGCTGAGCTCTGCAGAAGTTGTTGATTAGACTGTAGCATACAGGTGAACGTACTGTTTTCCAGTTAATTACAAACATATCTGTATTAACGTATTAACTTACAAACATCATTTTGGTTTTAGGTGACATCATAGATACAATCACCTTTACAGTTGCTCTCTTGGGACTGAAATTAACTCTGTCATTGGCATATGGGATGAGAGCCGTTAGTTTCACTATAAAAGCAATGACATTAAATAAATGTTTGGTCTGAGAGAAGATATAATGCTTTGTTTCACTAATGTTATGTTATGAGAGGAAAAAATATACAAAGTAAACTGAACATGTTACACTGGCAGATTTAGCTGAGATCATCAGAAAACAAAACAGTTCTCTTTTTATGGATGGTGTCATTATTAGCCTCTCATGATATCATATGCTGATTTAATAAAATGGATTACTTTCACCTAATACTATTTCAATAATTTAGTTACCATAGTTGAGACCAGTTCTTACTAATGTAAAATATTAAGATGAGTTGACCTTATGATGAGTAGTTGAGTTACATATAAAACTATACTAAGACAATAACTATTTTTCACCCATTAAGATCAGAAAAACTATATGACTGCTTCTCCTTTTAAACTTAAGTGGTTGTTATTTCCTTAGCGACTGAGAAATGAAAAGGTTTTTATTAAAATGACTTTTCATTCATGTCCTCCAGTCATCAACTGCATCAATATGGGAAACTAATTCTGATAACTTTATACTTAATAATTTTATACTTTATACATCATAAAGTATGTGTTCTTGTGTTTTTAATTTCAAGGGACACTGTGTAAAAGTTGATTTTACAACTGACTTATGTTTTAATGTATTTTGTGTGTTCATTTATTTATTTTGCATTGTATTTAAAGGTATGTTGTGTCTTTTTTTTTTAATTGCCCCTTGGGGACAAATGAGTTCAGTTTAATTGAATTAAATGCATGCTGTTGATAGTTTAATGAGTTAGTTCTGATACTTTTCTAACTTGTGTCCTATTTTCCACCAGCAATGGGGGATTAAAAAACTGAGCAAGCAACTGCAGCCTGCAAAACAATTGTGAGACTTTGTAAAACATAAATAACAGCCGGATGCAATACTTTCTAAATCATTGATATCATAAATACAACTGAAAACAGTTGAAAGTTCAATAAAGCATTGGGGAAGTTGTGCAACACTGTCTGAACACAGCTAATAAGTAACCTGGCAAGAGATTACCAACATAATGGATATAAAACTGAAGGAGTCACCACTTGTCATTAGAAGTGTTTGTCATGTTTGTGCCCCCAAAATTTTTAGCAAAAACTACAGTCACCTCAAAAAAATATATTATTTATTAAATAACTGCTGAGCTGAGCTGGTCATAGTCCAGACCTGGGAAGCACTAGACACATTTGGCTCATTGTGAATAAAAATGACAACAAAGGAGGGCCAAACTGCTCAGCAGCTGAAATCCTATACCAAGCAAGAATGGACAAACATTTTCTCCCTTGGCTTCAGTGGCTGATCTCAGGTCTGCAATGATTAATAGTGCTGAAGAAGAACGGATGCAGCACGGAAATAAACATTAACCTGTCAGAACCTTATTGAAACAAGGTGACATCATTTTCAAACTGTGCATATATTATTACATAATAATTCAGATGCATAAATGTTAACGCTGACTTTCTTGTTTACCATTTCCATAAAATATAGTTGTTTCTCCATTTCTATTTTTGTGCTAGGAAACCATTGGCTTTTGATTTTATCTACATTTTACACAGTTTCCCAGTAACTTTGGGTTTGGAGTTATAAACAAAACTGACCCAATCCATATTATAGCTTAATACAATGTGTATATTATTATCTAGAGTGTCTTTATTATATACAGTGTCTTATTAGAATCAGTGTGAACATTACTGCACAGTTTAGACTCTCTCCTCAAGTGGTCATAAAACTTTGGAGATCTAACAGCTGCCCCCCAAAAAGTTGAGAAATGTGTCAAAATTCCTGCCAGATGTGGCTCGTAACCTTAACCTCTGAGGAAAAGGTAATGCAATGAATGTGGAGAACATTAGAGTGGAGTTAAGCAATCTGTGGTTACAGGCTGCATGAAACTTCTCTGCAATCTTCTACTTTTCTTCTCGCTGTTTTTACAGTTACTCAAAACACTGCTTGGCCTCATTCAATGCTTGACTTGATTTTCAACTCACTTGCACATGCGGGGGTGGTAAGCGGAGACTGGGAGACAGAGATGGAAAGCGAGCGAGAGGGGCTCGCGCTCCCTCCCTTCGCTGGTGCGTACCGACTGTGACTCCGCTCCCTCTCTTCTACATTCAAACATGGCGAAACTCTTTGCCATTATACCACCACCGTCCCCCGCACCGTCCTCCACTTTATCGCCACCATCACAACTCACACCAACATCTTTACCTTCGTCATCACCTTTATCTCCGGTACCGTGATGACCCGGGAAGATGGAGAAGCTGTCGGCGAGCCTGTCGGAGATAACTTGGAGCCCATTGGCGCTGCCGCTAGACGCGGTGGTCAGTAAGTTCCGTCTGCCCACTCTGGTCCGTTTGGCCCACGGTAAGGATAACCTTCGGGTGCTTCAATTACCAAGAAACTGTTAAAAACTTTATCCCAAATAACAACTGTTACCTTACCCTGACACTTCACTGCCACTTAGTTGTGATACTGGAGGAGATAAATCACGACAAACATGATATTGCAACCTGTAAAATAGAGGAAAGTTACAACGACATCGAAAATGTCTTGCATAAGTATTTGTAGTAAAGAGTTGCAGGTTTAGGAATGTAAATTTAGACATTTGTCTGAATTAAAACATTAAAATGTTCAACGGTGTCAAGGTTTGCAAGAACGATAAACTGCTTCCGGGAGCAGCTTTCAAAGTAGATCTTTCTGAGTTTTTTTAAAAAATAAAATAAAAAACATTTAGTAAGGAAATAATAGCTTGAAATTAAATAGATTATTGTTATAACCAATCAGCAGCTTAAAGGGACGAAAGATTTAAATTTGTATTGCTACAACTTGTATTTATGTTATTAAATATATTAATTAGATATATTACACTGAAAAAAACTGAATAAGTAACTATTTATAAAACAATATATCAGTGAAGAAAATGGACAAGAATACTGTAACTCGACTTCTTATGAATGTTTACTGATTTTCACTCGTCAATTATTGGTCATTATCGAACTTAAAATAGACTAAGAAACTGGAAATCCCTCAATTTCTTTTGATTCCAGAAGATTTTATAGAACTATTAGGGAAACTACATAAGTTGCCCTGAATGTTTGATCGGATTACCTCCTTTTAATGACTTGCCTGAATTCAGGAGAAATTGGTTTGATTATAGATATACATTTGTGATAATTCAATATAGACTGGCTCTACTTTACAAAAAAAGTATTGAAATCGACTCAGCCTTACTTCCGTTAGTAGCTCGGTTAAATTTGGCTAACTTGTTTCTGCTGTTGCATCGATTTGACTTTCCTAAGTAATTCTTCTGACTTCCTTCAAACTTTTCTAGGTAATATTCTGGCAGCAATTATGGTTTATCCTTCACATATTTCCCTGCCAGAATAAAAACCCTCCTTCGCCATATTTGGTGTCTTTTCTTTGGGAACGAATGATGGGTTGTCACAGCCAAAGTTGTTCCAGTCCAGGAGGCCCGGAAAGCCACAAAGTGTCTGTTGTGCTGCTGAAGTGCTGCTCAAATCCATTCATATGTAAATGCTGTAATCTGTCGGTGAATGTAGAGAATACTAACGAGCAGCGACGAGGAGGCACACCTCCAACTTTTCCCTGCCTGGCGGAAAAAGCGCGCACCCAAACCTTGCCATACTCCCGGGAAAATTACGCACCTTACATCTGGAGGCGCGCCGTCTTGCGCAAAGCGCCAGAGGGTGTTTATTAACTGTACTGTAGTTACCACACAGATGCCCCCTTGTTCGCACAGTCAGCCAACCCAGATAGTAGTTAGTAATTTACAACAGGGCATGACTACAACAAGTAAGCTATCCCCCCTTCATTTTATGTTAACATCAACAAACAACAACAGAGATTATCCGCATGCAGGAACTGAAGTTCACTGGCATGTGTGTGAGGATTTAATTTGACGGGGACTTTCCTACAACATGACGAATACTCGAGGCTGCTTGATATTAAATTGGTTGCCTCACTTATTGCATGGTGACAAATACATTTGGCTCTACAAATGAAATTCTCAGACACATCAGACATCTGTCAACTCACAGCATGCTCCCGAGCAAACTGTGGTTGTAGCATTACTAGCATAAACAAATCTCATGAAAACTGTTGACATCTGAGTCTGGGTGGTAATCAGAAAGACCATTATGCTTTTTTGGAGGGAAAACAGTGTCCAGTTTAAACTTTAAACCTAGGTTGTATAGTGTATGTATTTTTCACACAACTAAATAGGCCAGAAGTCCTAAAGTGATAACAGCCCGAATCCCCAACAGAAAGTTGAGTGTTGGAAACAATCTTCTCCACTTGAAACCTTTCCCACTGTCTTGTTTGTATTCAGACACCCATCAACATAATTATTACACTTTACGGATTTTGAGTAACAACAATGTGTGTGCTGTGTGATTGAATTGTACCACTCTGCTATCAGCAGAAATCGATGCCTCAGACTCAGTTCTTTTGAAAGCTGGAGAGCTGTGATTGGGTGTGTGTGGGAGGGCTGTGTAATAGCAGGCTGTCTGCTGCATAGCATGGTCCTGATGAGTAGCTATAGGTTCAGGGTGGTAAGCCATCACTGATGGTGGTAATTATGAATACTAAATCCTGGTGCAAATGTGTGATTGTGAGATTCTTTTTAAGCATTGTCCATTAGTCTTTGTTTAAAGTGTAACCAGAAAAGTAAAAAACTTGCTTCTGAGCTTTCGTTTATCCCATCTTTGTTGGTTCGCCTTTTGTAGGTGAATGTGTGGAGGGTTTGACGGAGGAGGATGTGGTGCTCTTACATTCCTGCCGTCAGTGGACCACAGTGACGGCCCACAGCTTAGAGGAGGGACACTACGTAATCGGACCCAAGATCGACATTCCACTGCAGTACCAGGGTGAGCATAAATACATAAACACGCATAGGTCACAGTGTTTCTCAATCCTTTTAAGGTTTACTCATTGATGTGGTGCACAAAATTAAACATACAAACCCAAAAAAATCCCGGACAAAAATTACTCAGTAGCCAGTCCAAATTTTGTTCAAGTTCTAAAAATACCAATTTTCCCCCTAAAGTGGCCAATTTCCCCTGGGTTTAAAGCAAATACCCATTTTAAAGGTCAGCATATTGCACTTGTTCTATTTCTGGTGGGGATTTTCTGTCTCTTTTAAAGTCGGCATGACAAAGTGTCTGGGAAATGATCCGCTCATAGTGAAAAGTGTTGTTGTCTTTTGCGTTGACATGTCTTTCAAAACTAGCAGTGGCGTTTTTCATTTAATTTTTTTAACAGGACTGGGTTTTTATTTAATTATTTGGTTAACAGCTTGATGAATCACAGGGTGGTCCCAGTTTACAACCACAGGACTGATCACTTTGCCCCCAGTCACTTTCTGAGGCTTCATGTCAACATTTTTATAAGTTGAAGCTCAGCGAACCAAGTAAAGCTGATGGAGAACTTTTGAGAAAATTCAAAAGTTTTAACTTATCATGCCTAGCCAGGCCATTTAAATCTATACAGCTTTGATAAGTAAAACATAAATAGTCTTAGCTTTTACACAGTATAGGCTTGTGTGTTCAAATTTCCCATGTGGCATTCCTCCTGCTGCTTTATGCATAAGAAGCACATAAAGATATTAATATGCAGTTATCTTCTTTATATCAAAGCTCAAAAGATTCCCCAATGCTCTTAATTTGTTTGTTTTGAAATTTCACATTCAGAAAGCTTGCCTGTTTTGAAAAATGAGCGACTTGACTATACAAAGATAAATGAGTCAATCTGCACTTATTTATGTTGTTCAGCCAAACGTAGTGCGCATGCAGAAAAAACAGTCATCAACTGGATTAAACCAAGGAGTTAAATACTATCTTCACATTAGAAAAGCATGGTGATCTATGTGTTTCAGCTGCAAACAAGTTATTTAAAGTATTCAAACTTGTAAGTACAGTGGTTAATTGTCATCCTTGAAGACAAAATGCAGTTTAATCACGTTAAAAGCAGATTAAATCCAATTAAAGGAAACCAACAGCAGAACTCTCGGCAGCTTTTAACTGTAAAAGAGGGGAAGTTGGCCAGACCAGTAAATTCACAACATAATAATCTCGAAATAATACAAATTTTACATTTTTCCCTTTTTTTTATTGTAAAGAAGTACAAATCACAGTAATATTTTGCCTCATTTCCACATTTACATTTTAATTCATTACATTTTTTTGTGTATAATATATTTTGTATCGATTGATAAATTAATAAAATAAGTTAATCTTTAAACAACTATAACTTAGCAGAACAAATTTAATTCTCTCATTTCAAATTTGACATTTTTTTTATCTATACAATTTTCTTGAGATAAAACCTATTTATATTATTTTATATTAAATTTTCTTTTATATTTATTTATTTACATATTTACTTCATTTTATATATTTGGTTAATCACACAAGTATTACAACTAACAGATCAAAGTGGATCTAAAACATTCATTTAACAAATCACAGGTATCTGGAACTAAAAAATCCAGTATTTCACATTTTGATCGAGTAACTGTGACGAAATTCATCCCTTGGGCAAGATAAGACCCTTTGAGAGGTTGGTTTTGGCCCCCAGGCCATATGTTTGCCATCCTAGACCCTTCTGGAGCAGCTTGAGCCGGCTTTATGATCTGGGGTCACTTCAGCTGATAAGCAATATAAGCAATATGTTTTTTCCTTTGTGTTATGGGCTTATTTCAAGATGACCATGCAAGTTTTCATCAGGTTCAAACTGTGAAAGAGTGGTTTAGGGAGCATTTGATAGCATTTTCACACTGGGCACCACAGAATCCAGTTAATCCCACCAGAATATTCTTGAGAAAACTTTATGCAACAGTCTATCTCTCCTGTAATCAACAAGAGCACGTCGGAAATTAATTCAGCTTTGAATAGCAACAAATTATACGACATTAAAAAAGCCTATGCAAAGTAGCATATGAAATGAGGTACAGTACAAAAGTAATCTATGATATTCTGGCGTATTTTAGCCATGAGTAAAATATATGCATCTGCATCTCAAAGTTTCACTCAGGGCAACATTATATAAATTTAAACATTAAATACAAGCAGTCTGATACATAATATACAACCAGTTAGAATGTAAAGTCACAATTATTGAATCTGTTTGGACAGGAGCAATTAAGACTTTAGAAGTTGTGTAATATAAAAAAAAAATCCCCTCTACAGCATCTCAAAACGCATGAGGTTAATTGGCAACAAGACTGTAAAGGCCAGTTCAGAAGTAATGATGGGGAGACTGGCTAAGTGTATAGGAAAATTGTTGAACAGTGAAAGAGAAACATTTCTCAGTACAAAATTCCAAAGAATTTTTGGGATTTAATCATCTATGAGGCAAGAAAGTCATTATAAGAATTCTCTGAATTTAAAGATATTTCTGTGTAGTAATAACAGAGCTGAACACCAGTACTTCCTGTTTGATCTTAGGACTTTCTGGAAATTATCTAAGTAAGTAAAAGGGTTCATCTGGGAATCACTGCAAAGTTCAAAAGCACTGTATGATGGCTTAAGAGTGCATCAGTGCATATTGCATGGAAAACTTCCAGGTCTATTAGATTTTCATTACTGCTAAACATTAAGATGGTTAAAAAGAAGAATTCTCCCTAAAATATGACTTTTAACAGTGTTGAGTAATTCCATAATGTTATATTCATGGTGTATTACACTCTGACTTCAAACCCTGCGTAAATAAACACACTTACTCCATTCACACATCCATCCTCTTACCATGTGACCTTCCCTGACTCCTCCTGCCCATTGACTCATGGTCTGTCTTCCTTCTGAATGAGTCTAGTCAGTATGACCTCACCGGAGCTCATCTGCACAATCCCATTCTTCCGCCTCAGTCCAGTCACATTATGCGCTGTGTAACTGGATCTTAATGCTGCCTATCTGATCCTTCCTCCACTGATGGAGTGCTGATGTCACTTCACACTCCCGCCGACTCTCAGGCTCCTTTTCGGAGGAAAGAAAGAATATTTGGTTGGGAGGGGGGATGCTGAGATCATTGCCATCTTTGATGTACCAGTTTAACTTTGAAAGCATAAAACAGAGAGTGTTGTATGACAAATAAAGACTGTAACCGGAACTGATGTGTTTTATGTAAACAGGAGCAGTCCAATAAAAATTATAGATATGTACTATTTTTATTCTTAGTAACAACAGATTCATTGTAAGAAGCAGTGATATAAAAAAGCAAGAGTTGAAATACATACTAACTTTTATCCCCTTGTATGGGTCATGATCTGTTGATCCACAGGACCTTAAAGGTGCAGCATGTAAATTTGATAAATGATTAAAAACAGTGTTTCAGTTGGTAGCACATTTAATCAGTTCACTAAAATATCTGTTGTGTTTTTACTCTCTCAGAATGAGCCATTTATATCTACTTGTGGGTCCATGTGAATAGCAGCTGCCATATTTATGTGACTATGGTGTCCCTTAATGGACAAACAACTGTGTGTGGAGTTTGGAACCTCTGAGCTTTACAACTGTTGTAACGGCTTTGTTTGACGTTTATCATTGGAAGAAAGTTTCACCACTAAAGACCACCATCCTATCTATGTATCCCATTTTGACCCTTATATGTACAATATTTTGTATGCCGTACCTTTAAAAAACTGCTGCTGTTACATACTGCACAGCTAAATCATCAGCGATCTATCACATTTGAGGTTTTTGCTGGCCACCTATAGGATTTAAAAGTTGGAATATGGTTTATGACACGCTTTTGCAATACTTCTTCCAGCCCTTTCTCACTCTAAATTAAATTTTTTCCTTGTTACTTTGAAACCAATGCTTTTTCTCTTCTTTCCAATATTGACTCAAAATTAACAAGACCAACTGAATGTACTTTTCTTTTATTCACTGGGTTTAGGGCCCATATCATGCCTGGTGACTGATAAAAGCTCTGGCCTTGAAGAAAAGCTGATTAAAGCATGTTGCAGGGTGCATATAAAGGAAAATTTAAGGATGATTTATTTGTTTTATAAGAAACCTTGTCCGTATCTGAGCTTCCACATAGTCCTTTGACTTAAAAAAAGAAGGATGAGTAAGTGGATTTCTATTACTACACACTGGAACAATCCATAGATCTTATGTGGAAAAAAAACAGTTGAATCAATTTTGCTAATATATTGTCTCTTTAAATAGGCCAGGTGCTGCAGCATGGTAAAGGCCATCGCCAGTGATGAGCTAATGTCTGTGTGATGACTTCATGCAGGAAGTCTAAATAAGCTTAGGATGAGAGCAATATAGGTTTACCCCAGGGGATTGACAACAGGATGCCTCCCTCCATCACCCTCTCTCTGAGGGAGGGAGGGAGGGAGGGATGCCCAGTGTTGAGAGGGAGGGATGACAGAAGTGAAGAGGATAGAAAAACTGAATTATCTGGATCTGTTTCATTTAAGGAAGTGGTTGGCTTTCTTTAAACACTTCTTTGCATCATCAAAAAGTGGCGTAAATATCAGCTCTAACACCTCGCCTGTGTGGAGTCTGAGAGTTTGAAAGACTTTCCTGACAGTGGAGGGGATGAATTTTTTTTAAAAAGGGAAAGAGTGGGTCAAAGAGAGAGAGTTGTATGTGCAAGTGTCTCCATGGTGATGTGTCTCTGCTCTGCGTGAGAATGGGGGTCCTTTATTGGTTGCTATGACAACCCTGTCGATGTCGATTGGCTTGGAGCTGGTGCCAGGTCAGAGGTCAGCGAGGTGTCTTTATATTCTTCCCATACAAACAGCGTCTTCTGCAGATGTGTTTGTGGCTATAGTGAAGCTACCGACAGAAACAACCTCTTCTCTTTTCTTTCTTTGCTTCCCTCTCTTCCCACATTTGCATTTTTCCTTTCTTCTTCTTTTTCAATGTCCTCTTCCCACTACTTTTCTTGCCCGCTTCTTTCTATCACTCCCTCCTCCCTCTCTTCCTTTCCCAATTTTCTAACCGCTGTCATCTGTTTTCTCCAAAGGAAAGTTCAAGTTGCTGGATGAAGACCGAGACGTCAGGGATCCGGTCCAGTATTTCTCCAGCGTGGAGGAAGTTGCTGGAGTCTTCCCTGATCGGGTCTTCGTCATGGAAACAATCACTTTCAGTGTTAAGGTCAGCATCAGCCCTGCTTCGCTTTGATTGGCCTCTAACTGTTGGCTTCCGGTGGATGCACCAGATCAATTTCTAGTTTAGCGGATGAACAATCTTTATCTTTCCATCGTGCCGTTTATGTGCAGATATACAATAACATGTGTGTTTTCTGCAGGTGGTTTCAGGTGAGTTCAGTGAGGACAGTGAACCCTACAGCTTCACTCTCCAGGCCGGAGATGAGCTGTCACTCATGGGGAAGGCAGAGCTTCTCTGTGCCGCGCCCCCGAAGGAAAAGACAGGACTGAGCGCGCTCCTGAGACGACTGGGGAAGACTCCTAGAAGTAAGCCGAGCCAAAATATCAGCTGTTTCATAGGAAACCATCTACATTCAAAGTTAATTCTCTATGTAAATGGATCAGGGTCAGAATTACGTTTTTATTTATTACAGCTCTTTTCCATGAAAAAAAGTGATCAAAACTTTTTATTAACCTTTTGTGGTTCTGCTCTACCTCTTGGTTGAGCAAAACTTTCAGTAATGATCATGAATTTTAGTAAAGAAGTGATTATATAAACCTGCCTGAACCGTCTCTACCAGTTAGATGGATATGTAAAACCAAAAGAAACTGTTTTTTATCCCGCTGCTGGTTCAAATTTTGACCATTGTCACTACTTTATCTTTAACTTTTACCTCAACAGTTTGCTAAAAAACATTTATTCATACTTTATTGTGCAAAAGAAAAAAACATTATTCGCTTGCTTTTTTCTTAGTGTGGAAGTTAAAGAGTTAAATTAAAAATAGTGCAAGGAAATCATGTTAAATGATTACAAGTTGGGTTGCTTTTGGAAAAATCTTTGGTTGCATGAAATAACATGAAATTATCTGTTAAATACAAGATGTTTCTCTGCTTCTCCAGGTAAAACCCCCTGCCTGGTCTGTATGAACCATCGCACCAACCAGAGTGTCAGCCTGCCGTTCGGGTGCCGTGGACGCTTCTGCACGCGTTCGCCCCTGGAGCAAGGCATGCTGGGAGGGGAACACACGGTGCGCAGCATCATCGAGAGAGTCCGCCTGCCCGTCAACGTGTCCGTGCCGTCACGGCCGCCGCGGAACCCGTACGATCGCCATGCGGTACGAGAGGGCCATCGCTACAAGCTTCTCAACATCGTCAGTAAGACAGTGGTGCTGTGTATGGTCCTCCGCCGACAGGAAGTCTCCCCTTCGCACTTCCTGCTGCTGCGCTGCATGCCTCGCTTTAACGTGGCAGAGGCGTCCGTTCACACGGCGCTGATGGAGAACCTCCTGCTGCGGCACGCCTTCGACCCGGACGCCTACTCCCGCGCAGTCCGAGAGACCCGGCCGGAGCTGGAGTGTATGTCGGAGGAGTGTGTAAGCCCGCGGCGCTCTCGCGTGTGTGTGTCGGGCCAGGACTCTCTGGCGCCGGCGCTGCAGCGCCTCTCCATGTGCGGCTATGTGGGCGGGGTTTCAGACGGTGTGGCGCAGCGCTGCAGGGACTCTCTGGGAGAGAGGCTGGGGGAGGGACCAGGCGAGGAGAGGGAATATGTGACTCCTGAATGGACCGATGAGGAAATGAGGACCAGTGAGGAGATCCCATACGAGGAACTGTGGACCAATCAGAACGCAGAGAGCTTGGGGAAGGAGCCAAACCTCATATCATTCCATTCGTCTTCCTCATTGGACGGTTCTCTGGGTACCATGGTGACTAGAGTGTCTACTCCACCACCTGTACCTCCAAAATCTGATGCTGTGAGTTTCCGTCTTTGCCTCTTCTCCTTGCCGCTGCCGTTCTGTCTGTCGTCCTTCTGATCAGTCCACAGGAGCATCTGGCTTTTAGAAGTCAGGCTTGAATTATTCAGATGCTACAGCTTTTAACCCTCACTGACACATACTGACACTGACTTCCTGGAAAGGCTGCTGCACACTCCATCTGTGCTTAAAACACTTAAAAGTAGATAAGAAAAAGCAAAAAAAGCAACATAGAGTGTCACAGTAAGTTTTAGGCCACAATATGCCAGAATGGGTAGATTGTTTATGTCTGTGTAGCTGTCAGGGACAGAAGAAACTCCAAGATGCTCACCTAGCTTGAAATTTGGTGACTATGACAACCTTTGTTTTAATATAATTACTAACTGTGACCCAAGGTTTTGTCTAAATCTGTGAATCCCCTCACAGATTTTGTCTTTGATTAGTCACCCATCTGTAGGACACAATGTTCCACATAGACAGCAATCAGACATATAAAATATGTCATTTCAGGAATCACTCAAATGTGGAGCATAAATGCTGTGAAAATGACTTTTGGTTGCTTTTGTGGTAACCAGGGCAGTCTCCTGTCATCACCTGTTTAACAACACGGTTTCCACTACATGCCACATCAAGAAGTTACCAGATGATCAGGGGATTTTTTTTTTTACTTATTTAATTACGTCATCAAAGGGCTATAAACGTTGCATTGCGAAACTTTTTTAGGTTTGTTCGTGTTTTTTTTTCCAGTAATCACACCATGCACATAGTAAATAATTGCCATTAAAAACATAGCTGTCTCTGTTTTTTTCTATGCCACTAGAAAAAGCTTAATAATCCACGTACATCATATAAAGTCGATTAACAACCATTTGATTTCAACAAATTCAGGAATTTATATCAAATAAATAATTATGTGTTTGCATTTCAGCTTTCTAAACAAATGTTGCACATGTCAGATATACAGTGAAAGTCTAGAGCCGAGGATGAACGTGTAACAAGATTACGCCTTTAAAAAGACCATCAATTCATTTCTATTAATTAATTAATTGATTAGTCAGAAAACTCTGTGCCAAACAATGTGGAAATAGGACATTTCGTTCATTATTTGCCAAGCTGTTTTAACAATGATTGAAGTCTATGGTTACTTTGCAACCATGGCGACAATAATCCTAAATGATCATGTGAAATGTGACAAAAAACATGCCAGTAGGCATATCTCTGTCTGAAGTTATTAACTGTGATTAAATAAGATCTCAAACTAGCAATACGTGATACTTTAGGGAAAAGTAGATTTTCATTTATCAATGAACATCTGGCAACAAACTGCCTTGTTTCCAGACCTCTGGCAACAAGGCAGAGATGCTGGTAGTAATGTTATAAAAATAAAACAATGTTCAGTGAAAACAAAATATTAAAAAATGATTCTATTTTGGTTGATTTTAGTTTTTAGTTTTTCTTATAAGAAATTTAGAATTTGTTGGTCAGAGCTTCTCAAAAAGAAAACTCTATTGGCAAAGAAAGTTGAAGTCCGTTCAGCTCCAGCACAAACTTTATAAAGTTTTTTGGTTTTATTTATTATGCATTGTTTGGTTGCATAAAGTAATAGTCTCATGATTTGTTTGATACATTTTACTTTTCGAAAGCTGTTTTGTTGTTTATAACTTAAAAAGATGATTCAGCTGTATGTACAGGAATGAATAAGTGCTGTTAAAGCTTCATTTTATTCTTTACAATTGGCTTAAATCTACAGTCAAAACTTTGCATTAGTGATGTGGAGTTATGATCAAAATGCTTTTAAATCAGATACAGTGCATTTTGTTGCAGAGCTATTTACTTTTGCATGAGTAAGTTGTTCCCCTGGATTAGTTTTCATTTGTTTGAGTATTTGCTGTTTGAAAGGGGCACATTATCGTGTTTTTGTTTTGTATACTTGACTTTTTCTTTCAGTGAGGTCTGTGTGGGTGTAGACATCTGTTTAGCAACTGGATTATACCCTGTCACACTGTGTTCTTCATCCCCTGATATTTAGCCTGCCAAGGAACTGTGTGTGTCCGCGCATGTGTATGTGTGTTAAGCTACTGTGTGTGTGTGTGTGT
>JAVQJG010229168.1:0-14585 GCA_036024015.1 Craterocephalus amniculus
CTCTGTTTATGACAGTCACAGTATTTGTATGTGAATTAATACAATTATAAATTCAAATATATAATTAATGAAAAATATATGTCAGCCTTAAACACTGGTATTACCATGTCTAGTGGTAAGTCTAATAACTGATACTGCTTACATCCCAACAAAATGCTGCAAGATCATACAGAAATCTTTTTCATTTACACAAATAAAATGAAGTTTCCCCATTTTTCCGCATCACTGTAAAAGTCATTCAAACAGCCACAAAGGGCAGATAATAAGCTTGATGTTCATCTGTGTAAAGGTTGTGACAGAAAGTGGGACAATTAATTCATCACTGGCAGTTGAAACATCAGATTAACACAGTCCTGCCTACAATGGATTGGCCCTTTGCTGCCCCATCTGCCTTCAGCCCGCTCTGCAAATCCAATTATGTTCTTACAGTAAGTTCCCCTGGCTAAAAATAGTAGAAAATGCCAGAAAATGCAGCAAGACATGCCATTAGGTGAGCGCAGAAGAAATTATGTGATGGTGTTGATTGGCTCTGTCTTGGGGGACACGATTGATCATCATGCGGAGGTGACAGTGTGCGATGAGCTGCCATGACAGACAGGAGCTCTGGGACGAGGGAGAGGTGGGTGGAATGGCAGCGAGGGATGCATTAGAGGAGGAAGGATTAGAGTTCAGAGTGGTGGATGTTTGAAGGAACTTAAAAGGAAATCTTCTCAGGTACCGGATGAAATAAGGTAGGCTGCATAATGTATTGAATCCTTGTTATATAGGTTTTAGTCTAAGCATTACTCATCAGCTGGCGTGCCTGTTAGTAATAGAAGTGTGTTTCCAAACACTCTGATGGATGATGCTTCCCACAGCAACTGCTGTTTCCAGTCACCAATCAAGCATGCTTTTCTGTACTTTACCTCCACAGCAGGTGGTTTAAAAGCACATTTTCACAGCAGAAGTAAGCTTAAAGGACTGAGTAAGGCAGAGAAACCAGCAGCTAAAGTTCACTTGGATTTAAATGCAGGTTGTTGCTAAAAAGCGAGGTGGATGTGTGTGTTCGGTGGGCCCACACAACTGATACCAGGGAGTGACTGGAAGGAAAACTCAGTTGACTTTGGTATTCTTGTAAAGGTTTTGGAAAAATATAGATTTTTCATTCCTAGGTGGAGAAAGTGGCTCATTTGATGTTTTAACATCATTGTTTGTGCTCCGTTCTCTCTCATTTGGCCATATATTGGGATGAAGGGTCAGATAAATAGACAATGTCATCTTAAATATCAGAAAATTATAAATACAGTAGCATACAATGGTGGCTGGATTCAGAATTCTGCTTTGCTTATAGTTAAAAACTCAATTTCAAGTCGCAGAAAGTAATATTACAGACCTTTTTTGGCCTGAGAACGTCCCAGCTGGTGAGCGCGGGCGTTTGCATTTGCCTCTTCGGTGTTAAAAGACGAGCTCACCATCAACCGGCCTTGAACTTTGCTCTCATGAATGAGGGTTGCTCTGCTCAATCCAAACCTCTTAAGCCTGCAAACACAGCCAAGAGCAGGTGTATAAATCTGCTTTTCTCCCAGATGAACCTGAATTTGAATACACTGCAAAATGATAGCAGCATTTCTGTGCTGAAAGAGGCTAGAACACATATATATATGTTATGTTCTCCGGCCTTAAAGTTGGGGAAGCGTTGATGATTTCCCTCCCACCAGGAGTCAAAACATCCTGTCACCATGCAGAGAACGCACTTTGGGTTATCTTGTTTAAAGTGAAGTGGTCATAACCTGATTAACTGAGCTTGGGTTACTTGGCAAGCTGTCTCGCTGCCTGGGTCACAGAATTAAACGCAAGTAAAGCTGTGTTTTCCTGCTGGATGGCAGACATGCCGGCAGCAGCTAAGACAACACTTTCAGTTCAGTAATGAAGTAAATTATGACACAGCAACAGTTATATGACTGCAGGATATTTCATTAGCAGCTCTCTGCTTGACTTAGATTATTTACAGGATATTTAGCCTCTAAAGCTCCTAGTTTTGACCCCTATATTTAGTCTAGCCGATGGGGGCCAGGTTTGCTGTCACTACTAATTCAGTCGTGTCGATGTTTATAGGAGAGAAATAAAACCTAATAAAATGAAACCGCCTGTGAATGCAGCATTATTTTATAATTCCCCCTGATAAGGCCTCCCTGTTATTTACAGAATACAAGCAAAGAGGAAACATTGGAAACAAAATTATATAGTGACACACAGCTAGCAGACAGGCAAGAAAGTTGTCGCTCAGAACATCTGTAGTCATGTTGTAACCTCCCATTTGTGAACATCTTGAATCACTCTATTTTATACAATTCTGAGTGAGGAATCCTTAGAATTTTAATATTTGATTGAAATGAATATGTTAACTGAATAAAAAAAGGTATTCAAAGAGATTCAGACAGATTTGGTCACTGAAAAGCTTCCCAATGAAAAGTTAGGATGGATTTGGACTCTTCTCTCCTTTTTGAAGGAATTTTACCTCTGGCATAACAGGTTTTACTACAAGGGATATTTCCTTTACAGTAGTAGTCTTTGTTTAACTAACTTTCCTCTGCCACGAGTCATGAATGAACATGTTCTTAAAGTGTCTCAGTAAGGTGTCAGGACTCCACGCACTGCTTTCATTCTGTTCAATAAAACAGCATTCTTCCTAAATCTGGTCCCTGATTTAATGCTTTGGTGATGATGAGAGCACTTCCAATCAAAATCTCCAATGTTCAACTGGAACTGTTGATTGGGAAGTGCCTATGATTTTACATTATCTTTATACCTATCAAATCATTTAACAACCAGATGGCCTGTGCATGGGGTCATTAAATCTCCCCCATCTTTAATCTTCCTTCTAAAGTTTTATAATTTCCTTATTATCTTCTTATTTACACGGCCTGTATGACTGTATTTTGCCCCGACTGTGAGCAACATGCAGATGATTATTGATAACAATTGATTTAAAAATACATAGACTGAGTGATCAACAATCCAAAAGCATCTATAAATCAGAAGATATAAATCAGACCCTAATTCAGTAGCAATTTCTAAGAAAACCAGCTGGAATTATTTACATTTGCTTTGCTTTGTCTACTGATATCCAGTTACAGGTGATCTGTAAGTCAGACTGTACTAACTTGGTTATAATAACTAAGTTATTAAAATATTTTGGGTTTAGATTCTGAATAGGAATAAGGTTTATCCTTCCTAAATAGAAATTTATTTCAATAATTAGGTTTATTTGACATGATATCATAATTTTATAGCCTAATATTCAGAATGTAGGACAATCTAATTTGGTTTAAAGAAAAGACTGTTTTTCATCAAAATATCTGATTGAGATCAGGAATTTAAAAAAAATTTTTTTTGTAATTTTATATGAATGGAATTGAAAGGAATAAATCATCATGTGATATCATCTCATACTGATCGCTGGCTCCTGAATCAAAATCATCATCAGTTTAATCAGTAGATTGTTGTATGCTGATCAAACGTGTGACTTAAATTTGCTGACGAGACTTTGACATGGACTTGTCTCAATTGGAAAAGTAGCACCAAAAAAAACATAAGAAAGCAATACCTTGAAGTGGCTAGTTTTTGGCTTCGGCATGACGCACTCTCTCTGCCAACGGGGTTAACTTCTCTAACCTCCGGATTCCTAGGGGAACGCTCTTACTGGCTGATCAGAATCCGGAAGTGACAGAAGTTAACCCCATTGGCAGAGAAAGAACGTCATGCCAAAGCTAAAAATTAGCCGCTTTCGCTAACTAAAATGGTCTGGACTCATGGACTCATACATACATATCAATGAGTCCTTCATTTTTATGGACTTCCCCCTTTTAACACAAAATACACTGTGTAGAAACCATTTTTCTTGGAAAGATTAAAATAATATCAGGTATAGCTCCTTTAAGTTTTTAATTCTTTTTAATGCTTAGGGCGCCCTGCTGTAATGTTTCTAATGTTTGTACGTAAAGCAACTTGAATTGTCAGGTACATGAAATGTTCTTTACAAATAAACTCGCCCTGCCTATTTCCTATAAAGCTGGTTCTTTGTTGTTTATCCATTCAGAAACTGTAGTAAAAATGGTGGCACAAATATGGCATGTAACCGACGGTAAGTAGCGAATGAAAACATAACAGGAATGAAAATGAAGTGATTAGATACCAACAGAAACAGTTTTCAATGAAATATTACATTTCTTTGTAACTCAACTTTTCCCTTTTTTAAAACACACTGTACCTTTTAACCCCTCCAACTCGGAGCCCTGCCTGTATTGAAAGTCAACCGAGACCTTTTCTTAAAGGTGCGACTGTATTAACATGAACTAAGGAGGCCATCTGGCCTAATGCCATAATGATATAAGTAATTTGTGACCTGTCTCTCCTCTAATGCATGTAATGGCAATGAGGATGGTCAAGTGGACAGTGATACAGCTGGAGTTAAAGATGTGGAGCCTTATTATCTGTCAGTTCCTTGCTTTGTTTGTTTTCCTTATAAAACCAGTTTATCCTTACAGTGGTGGAGCTGTTCCGGACGAAAAACTCTTTATCAGGTGTATGGTTCAACATCTGTATCTTTATTGTCGGTAGGCCGACATATATTGGGTCGCGCTGCAATCCTCAGAGGAAATACCAGACCTTATATAGCTGCAGATCAAATAACTAATCCAACACAACTTGTACGACATATGACCTTTGAGCAATTCTTTTTCTTAATCTTTAAAAGCCGTCTCTTGCTGCCTGTGAGTCTTCAATCCGGTAAAATGAATCTGCAAAGTCATCTGTAAACATCCTCTTTAAATGCAGAGAGAATCATGATGATTTGCATTAAACATACATAGATAATGGATTAGTGTCTGCTTTGCTCACCTAAATCCTACTAAACCGTAAGCTTGTTGGTCTGACCTCCAAGTGTTCACCAAGTCAAATGTCAATGGGACTCCGCTCCATTATCCAGGCCTGTTTGGAAATAGCAGAGAGTTTGTTGCTGTCTGAATTCCCTTCTTTTAAAAATACCTGGAAATGTTCAGTCTGTGGAATATTTTTGCATCTTTTAAAAGAACTAACAAAGCTAAACCTGTGAAAAGATAACATGCAGCTGTACTTTTGTGCATAATGCAGCAGTTAGGTCGACTTACATGGTGTTCTGAGTGTGAGGGTGTGTGTTTTCCAGCAGGATGGGTACATTTGTGACCCTGGCAGAAGTCTTGGAGGCCCGGGGCTCACCGCTGGAAGAGGATGAGGTCTGGTGTCTGCTGCTTGCTACCACGGACGCCTTACTGGACATCTCCACCAAAGGTGACAACATACCAGCTGCTCAAGGTTTTATCTTGTTGATGAACCAGAGTTGAAACCATGAACTGGAAACAGCTTGGTGACCAGCTTGTGGTCTGCTCTCCTGTTTAGGTTCAGGTAACTTGTACAATGTGTTGGGCCCGGGCTCTGTGCTTCTGTCAGCCAATGGGAGTCTGGCCTTCAAGAGCTGTGCGCGATATGAAGACGTGGCCTCCTTCACAGCTCCTGAGATCCAGCAGGGTCACGCTGCTTCCTCCAGAGCTGCAGTTGAAAAGGTTAGAGACTCGGGAAAACCTCTGTGTCGTTCCTAACAGTCAAAATAGAAAATGATTGGGATTCCTGTTTGGTTCTTGACCTTAATGATTCCCAAACAAGAGGAACTGCTTCACTGACTTTGCAGCATGCACCTTGATATAAGATCATTTCCTCCATAAAATGACTGATTTCTAAAGCTAACCTGTATTTGTAATTTGGGTCAGATTGCTTCACTACTTTCTGACACATCTGTGTATCTGCTCCTCAGATGGTCGTGTACTCACTGGGCATGACTCTTTATTGGTGCGTTGACTATCATCTACCTCAAAACCAGGTACTCCCCTTCCTCCTCTAACTCTTGATAAAGACTATTGTTCCATAGTCTCTCAGATATGGCATGTCATCCATTTTGCTGTCATTTCTTGTCTCCAGCCGGTGCAGATGAGCGCTGAGCTGGACGGTTTGCTGCTGAGCATGTGCGAGGACATGGTGGTGAGAAGGACCGACCTGCTGACGGTACTGGAAACCTGTGAGCTCCACCACAAAACCTCCATGCTTCCATCTCCTGAGCGGCTCGTCAGGCAGCTGGTAGAAGATGTCTACAGAAACTCAGTGAGTGAAGGTTCATTTGTTTAATTTATTTTCAGTTGGTTAAGTTTGGTTTTTATTAGTTTAGCTTTTGAACACTGGCTCTGTGCTTGTTTCTTTGATCTGGAGAGTGATGTCTTTGCAGGTTGATCATGTGTCCATGGCTGAAAACGGATCCCAGCTAACAGACCGCAGTCAGATGGTCAGGGACAGATTACACAGTAAGAAACTGATCCTATTTGTTTGAGTTAAAGTTTGACTTTTTCAGGAATGTGCTTATTGGCTTTCTTTCCAAATGTTCAGGGGATCAATACCAATCTTGTCTACTCTTTAAGTACAAAGCCTCTGGTTCTAAGAAAGAGTGGCTTTCCATGAAAGTTTATGAGAGAAAAAAAACAAAAAAACTTCTCACTTGATTCCTGACCTCAGTAAGCAATCTCCTAATGAGTTAATGGTCACAGTGGTAAGTGTTGTTACAACCCATACCTGGATCAGCTAGGGTTAAGGAGGATAACATAAAAGAATATTATATGCAGGAACTGTAACATCTGTAACTAAATTTACATCTCTTTAAATGTACTTTTAAAGAAATTAAGGCACCAAAATCCAAACTAGGCTACTTCAGACAAAAGGAGAAAATAAATAAGTAGGATAGGTACAAGGGCCTTAAAAGCTCATCTTGTGACTTCATTAGGGAATAAGCTAAAAAGTTGCTGCTAGCTGTTTAAAGTTTCATCAAGTCTTTGACCTATGTTAGCCAATGCTTTCTTTTAGAAGCCAGTTTTTAGCATACAGAGACAACTAAAGACAAGTAGATAGCTGCTAATTTCACTGCCACTGATTTGACTCTGTCTTGTACTCAAACACTATAACACCAGTGTTGTGTGCAATAAACATTCCCCTTTCTATTGTGTTGTACTAAAAAAAAAGTGTGTGGACTTCCATACAGAGGCCTACTAGCTAAATTACTGTTAACTTGGTATCACAATTGGAAGCTATGACCTGACTGCACCTGAAAATGTCACAACTGAGTTAAAGCACAACTAATAAGACATTGTTGTATTTTTGTCTAAACAGAAACAGACAAGACATTTTTTCCTTTCAGACTTAAGACAAGTTAAGCTAATACAGTTGCATCATGTTTGTTATGTTCATCAGATGAAAATAATATCAATCTTCCAGTTTAACTCACTGCAAAAAAAACAAAAGATTATTAAAATGATTTAAAAACAAAACAGTATATCCAAGCCAAATGCTGAAACTAACACTTGAAAAGTATTCACACACCATTTGTTTTTCAGGAGGCTCGTTTAGTAATTCAACCTGGACGCTAAAGAAGAAGATACCCAGAACATTTTCAGGCGCATCATATGTAGCTGATTCTTCAGGGTATGAGGCTTCAGCTGTGTTTAGTTTGCATGCCGAACACCATATTTCCTTATCAGTGACAGATCTTGCTTCCCGTTAAACTTCTTTTCTCCAGGATTTCTTCGGCAGGTCGACACAGGGAGAGTTTCACTGGCTGGCAGCACCTGAACCGCACCCCATGTAGTCCATACATGGATGGGAATCGAAATGCCAATTCAAGACCCCTGTCACACTTTGAGTCCACCATAAGTCTTAACGACAAGAAAGTAAAGGTGAGTTTGAACTTTTTGAGACTGAATATAAAAAAAGCTAAATAATGGTACAGTATGGTGAGGGGGTTTGGTAATAAACCTGGTTGTCCTTTCTGCTGCAGGACATGGGTCCTGAGTTTATTAGAGTATTAGATGAGCCTGTGGTTGTCTTGGAACTGCCTGGATCTATACTTGTGAGTATAAAAACAAATTAATTAATAAACTTTGAAGGCATAAAATTACATTCAGTCTATGCGTATGTATAAGTTCTGCCTTACTTTGCACAACCTATATTTTGTCTTCACAGTCAAAAAAAGGGAAATCTCCAACCAACCACAGAGAGCTTAGCGTGGTGATGCCAAATGGACAGAGCATCCTCGTCAAGTGTGAAGTGAAATCTAGAGGAGGGGATGTTTTTGACATGATTGTGGCTCATTCAAACCTCGTGGAACATTTCTACTTTGGCCTTGCTTACATTGATGGTAAAACAGACTTCAAATAATTACACTACTGAGAACGACTATGTCACTGTGTGTGTGATCTATGACACTATCAACCCACAACTGATTTTTTTTTTGTTGTCCGATCAGATAATGAGTTTTTCTTCGTGGACAATGATACCAAGATTTCCAAAGTTGCTCCAGATAGCTGGAAGAAAGTGTCTACGACCACCTTTGTCCTTTTCTTCAGGATCAAATTCTTTGTCAATGACATCTCCCTTCTTTTGTAAGTTTGTCTTGATCTTTTCGGGTGAGATGAAAGAGGTTGTTGATCCCGAGAATCTTAGTTCTTGTAGAGATGAAGGGGTACTAAGTATCTAAATACTAGACTTATTAACGACAAGTGTCAGAATAAACAATACCTTTCTATAAAAGAGTTGAGTAAGCCAGCAGCTGCTCTGGCCTCTGTTTGCTATCTGACATTTTCAGCTCAGATCTGTTGCTACAGCCGTTAAGGTGCTGTCCATGCATGCAGGCATCACACGACAGATGTTCGCCCTTATTAGTTTACTTCTCTTGATTACAGAATAATTAAGTTCTAGCTGAGAGATGACGAGACATGTTATGCAGACATAATGAGACAGTTAACAAGTTCGGAAATGTGAGCAGTTGTTTTTTTTTTCACCAGGCACAAGCAGACCCGTCATCAGTATTACCTCCAGCTCAGGAGGGACCTTTTGGATAACCGGCTGTCCTGCCATGAGGAGACTGCTCTGTACCTGGGAGGTCTGGCCCTGCAGACAGAGTATGGAGACTGCATACCTGAGGTTGTGCAATAAAAGCTGAATTAATAGTTTAAGTTGAGTGGCTCAAGATGGATTTTAGAGAAAAATAGTGAAAATCTAAAAGGTTCAAGGTCCATTAAATTTAGTAACAAAGCTGATTTCAAGAGTACAGAATTCCATTCTCAAACACTCAAAAGCAAGCCATTGTGGAGGTTCATGAAGCCCACTCAATACAGATTAGATTTTTATTTATTTAATTAAAAAGCTTTTTAAAATAAAATATGGTTTTATGGTGTCTGAACTGAAATGTATTGTATTTATAAAATATTTTTTCCCATTTAGGTGTACGGTCGTAACTACTACCGGCCTGATCAGTATGTCTCCAAGAGTGTGATGGAGAAACGTGCTTTGCCTTATATTCAAGGGGAGCTGCAGCGAATTCACGCCAACAATGCTCAGATGCTTGCAGATGAATCGGAGCTTGAATTCCTGAAGGTAGAAACACAGTCTTGATTTTATTTTGGTAGTCCAAGTCCCGATTCCATCATCAGCTTTATATGAGTATCACTGCTATTCTTGCCCCTTTAGGTGTGTCAGCAGTTGCCTGAGTACGGTGTCTTTTTTCACCGTGTGACCCGGGAGAAAAAGCCCTTAGATGGAGAAATCATCCTCGGAGTTTGTGCCAAAGGTGTGACTGTGTACGAGATTAAAGATGGCTGTAGATCCACTTCCCAGAATTTCTTCTGGAGGGAGACGGCAACCATCTCTTCTAATGTGAGTGAGCTTGCTGCTACAGACAAATATTATTTTGACCTTCTTTTATCAACCTAGAAACTTTTTTCTCATGTTTTATAGAGACGCAAATTTGTCATAGAGTGCCGTGGCAGCAAAAAGAAGTACACCTTCATCACAGAGAGGTCCAAAGTAGCCAAATACCTGTGCAACCTTTGTTCAGCCCAGCACAAGTTCAACAATGAGATGAACTCCCGCCAGCTGAGCCACAGTCTGGCCTCAGGTCAGCTACTGCAGCCTTAATTTTCTTTTCAAGCAACCTCTAATCTCCAACAACCTTGTGATATTTTGTGAAAAAAATACAGCCATAATGCTCATTGTCAACTCCTGTTACTCTACTACTAAAGACAACATGTCTATCTTTATCCAGACGATAACATTGTGCAGTATGCCGCAGTATGTCGCGCTCAAAGCAGCCAACTCAAGTCCCTTTCTTGTTCTGAGACGCCGCAAGATGACAGCGGTTTGACCACGCCTCAGGAAGAGTCCTTGAACAAACTGTGTGACGATGTCGCGGCCAGAATCGAAGCCAGAGTGAAACATCACAGGTATTTTTCATGAGGACAACGCTATGTTTGAACTATAGATGAGCAAACCGTTATGAGCACTCAGAAGATGTTGAATGTCTTACAAGGACAAGCCATGTCAAATTCTGGAAAATATAGGATCACTTATGTTGTTTTCCGTGTGTTGGCTGCAGCAGAAACAGGCAGATACTAATACCCTGAGTGGTCAAATTGTTGTTGCCAGACATCTGGATTGGATTATCTCTACAACAGAAAGGCTTGTAATAACAGTAAAGAGGCAGGCAAACCAGAGATGGGCGTGTGCTGGAATAAATCTGATAGATTACTTCTATGGCTACTAATAGGGAGGGGCTTCCTAAATCTTATAAGCATACTGATGGTGGAATACTTCTGTAAAAATAGCTGATACAACAGTATAGTTTTCAGATATAGCGTATAGAGGCTGAGAATACTAAGGCTTTTATGAAATAACATTTTCAAAATTTCCCCCTCATTGTGCCTTTTGTAGTACCTGCTCCAGCAGTATGCGCAGCAGCACTGGTATGCGTTCCCCAGCATGTTCCCAGAGGAGTGGATCTGAAGCCCAGTCTGGATCCCCAGCAGCCAGAGGTACGACATGACCAATCACACTGAATACAACTCAAGTTTCATGGCTGACATAACCTATGTGACAAATGCTCCCTCCATCACATTTTCTCTTGTGCTGCCACTGTAATCAGCTATTTCCCTCAATGAGTTCTTCCTAAAAAATAATTTCAAGTGATCTTTGTCTGTCATAAAAGTTGCTACAATGACCTTGTTCACTGCATTAGTTTATAACATCATTCCACTGTATTACTAACAGAAACTCCACCTAAACTGGGGACATCATCAGAACGAGAAGTCTTATGCATTTCCTTAAAGAAAGACCCAAAACTTGGCCTGGGTAAGATGATCGCTCTACATTTCTAAAAAGAAGAGGAATAGGAATTAATTACCTACAACAATCACATCATTTATATGCTAACAAAATTGTAATCACCTGTTCTTCATGTTTAGAGTTCATCCATACTATACTGATTTGCAGTATGAGGGCACACTATTACATTGCACACCCAGTAATGGCCTCATTCTTGTCACAGGAAGATGTGTCTATTCCAACAGTAAATTGTCAGCTTTTTGCTACCCTTTCAATGCAAATGCTAAGCATGTTCTGATAGAGAGCAAAGGAAGCATCCAATCCAGTGGATCACTAACCTAGGCATGCTAAGTATTAACATCCCTAAAGCTAAAAACACCATATCCTTTCAAAAGCATCTATTTGATAATGGACAGCAGAGAGAGTGTACAATCCAAGGGGTGACCAGCATGAAGAAGCTAGTTGTTAGCCTCTGTAATGCTAATCCTAAATTTTCCTTGGTAATAAATAGCAGAGAGAGTATATAATGCAGCTCGTATAGGCTACACCAGCCAAGAAAAGACAGTTTTTAGTTCCCAATAATAATTCACATCCAGGACATTTTTTGAAATTATAATAACTTATGCAATTGTTTACGTAAATTACCATCCAAATAGAAAGAGACATCTTCTAATTTGCCACCGCGGGTCATTCAGTCCTGTTTTGTATTGATCAGCTGGCTTCTGAATGGATGTAGTCTCCTGCCACAAGGATGCCACCACTGCCAGCAAAATAATTTTGGCTGGATATATTGTCTTAATTTTGGCCCTTATACTGCACCATAAATTTGAGTAATATTTCTTGGCAGGCAAACAAAATGATTACTCAGTGTATAACATTATTTAAAGGATAGTGATCAGTTTGTGCATGATTCTCAAGGAAAGACCATTAAATTATTGTATTGATTAGAACTTAGTGTTATAGGTTATCATAAATAATGAATGACAGAAAAGCCCCAGTGTGACAACTCAAGTTAATACTTTTAGAAAAATTCTTTTGACCTACCTATAATTCATGTCCACACAGGCATAGTGATAGTCGGAGAAGAAACAGTAGGGCGGTATGACTTGGGCATCTTTATAGCCTCCATTGTGCCTGGTGGACCTGCCGACAAAGATGGACGCATCAGAGCAGGTATGACCATTTTAACTCTATGTTAACCTACACTACTTCCTATTCTAACTCCATTTCTCTCGTAAAGAAGTAAAAAAAATCTACAGTTCATGTCACTACAACTAATTTTCATTCATATTCATGCGAACTTGTAGATATCCTGTAATCTTGAAGAGAATATGTCAGAGGTGCAAAGGAGAACAAAGATGGTGTTCAAGATGCTTTCCAAGCCTTTGAGGTCCCACAGGGTATTTCAACTACATCTTCAGAGGACAAAGGCAACCTTTCACTGTGACCTTTGCCTTCAGGTGGTCGCCTGATTTCTCTGAACCACATCAGCCTGGAGGGCGTCACTTTCAATGAGGCAGCAGAGGTCATGCAGAGCAGCCCTGAGGAAGTGCAGCTCATTATCTCCCAGCCAAAAGGTGATCTGTGTGTATGCAGGAGAGGTTACAATAGCAGTGTGAGGATACTGTGCCTTTTCCCTTCCTTTGCTTGTGTTGTGTATATTTTCACTAAATTAGTCTATCCCACGGTATCAGGTACTCTGTTTTGAAATAAATGTAAAATTTTATTCTTTTTTGTGCAGAATAATGCATAAATAACCAAAACAAAAACATAGAACTATAGCCCAGGGAATACTGTTTTAGAGACTTAGTAAATCTATTTATCTCAATGTATTCATGATGGTGACTCATCTTTCGAGAGGGCAGATTCAGCCTCAGTTTTCATCAGATAAAGCTTCATTCTGGGGTTTTCTTTTGTTTTGTGCTAAATATATGAATTATGTAAGGGCATGTGTTAACATAATTCATCATAAGCATTTTAAAAACTTTTCATTGAAGTACAGAAATACAACGAAAACAATATAATAATTATACTTATATATAATAATAATAACCTTTAATAATAATAATAATAACCTATAATAATAAGAATTAACCTTAAAATTACTTTACAAATATTTAGGACTTTAAAAAATTTAGTAAATGTATTTCCAATATTCATAATACATAGAGATAGCTAAGCTACTCATTTGCTAACTTTTCTAGCTTGTTTGCTGCACTTAAGAGCAAACCAATGAACGACGGTCCATTGAAAATAAACAACATTCTCTGCATAAAGCTCAAACTTCATAATTTGAAATTTAATGAATTGTAACCAATTTTGGTGTTAATTGTGCTGCTATATTAAGCTTTGTACAATTGTCATAGCGATCAGTTAATTTCTATTTAAGTTTTTTTTTCTGTCTTGTTACAAATATTTTTGGTTGAAGTCAATTCAGTTTAAATTTGATAGATAGCTAACTAAATAGCTTACTAACCCCTGAAATAACTTGTGCCCCCAGAACAATGAATGTGCATAAAACTATCCATTGAAATTAGAAAATGACATCATCTGTACTAAGCCCTTAAGACTTTCAATCTTCAAGTTTCAAGAAATATGGCAATATACACCTAACATGTGCAATGTTAATATGAGTTTTAAAAAAAACCACTTAAACTGAAAATATAATCTTAATATGAGTTAAAAAAAACACACTTAAACTTAAAAGATTCAGACTATAATCTTGTGAAATTATCTGTCCATGCAATTAGATAATTACATTTGGTAAGATTTCCTGAAATAAGAGGAAACATCTAGACTTACGACGAGAGAACATCTTAAAACAAGTTGTGAAGCACTCGTTTCACATCCTTTATTAAGGAAAAAATCTCAAAACCAATCTCATCTCTCTGCTACTGAACACAATGCTTGCCAACAAGCACACTTGATTGGGGGTGAGTGAAATGTTGAATGAAATTGATCAGAATGACATAGGAATTGAACCACCAACCTTCTGTTTCCTGGACAACCTGCTCTGTTCACAACTGCTCTGCCTGAGCTGCCCTTCTTCCAGTTATTAAATTCACATTTTGTTCCATGTTTCTAGATCTTTTCATTCAAAGTGAGAAACAACACTGAAAAGAAGTACGGGCAGACTAGTTTTGAGATTTTTTTCCACTTAAAACGATACCCCGCCCTCAGAATGATGTGCCTTCATTTGCTTCATTTACTCACCCTAATGCTGATTGAGACGTTGGAACCCTTTCTTGATATTCATCGTGTAGCCGGAGATATCGGGAGGTTTACATCTTATTTTCCTGCGGCTACAACGATGCTAAATAGAGCCCGGTGAAAACAGTCCACAAAAACTTGTCAGTAATCCTCCATACTGCTCGTCC
>JAVQJG010229173.1:0-12295 GCA_036024015.1 Craterocephalus amniculus
TTTCAGTTGATTTGTAATGAATACACAATGTATGACATTTCATGTTTTTTAATTGCATTACAGGAAATAAAGAACTTTATCACAATATTCTAATTTTCTGAGACAGACCTGTATAAAGCGATTTAAGATTCTCCCAACTGCTACAAAAAGCTCCAGCAAAATTAAGTTTGGAGAATAAAAGGCTCTACAACCAATTTTCAGGGTTTTATGGAGGTGAAAGGGTTCATTATACTCCTACCTGAGGTGATGTAAAGATAGTTTTCCTTATTCACTGGAGAGCTGTTGCTGGCCTTTCAAAGTACTGTTGTCAGTCATGTTGACAAACTCTCTGATAGGGAAAGGAACACTTATTGGGAATGGGAGTGGTTGTGTTTTCCGACAGGACTGACATTTATAAGTGGGATCCAGTAGACAAGACTGTTGTTAAAATCCCACAAGCATCCAACTGTAAAATAAATACCAGGAGTGTGAGGTTGGAAAAGAAATGTGCCAATATGCCAGATTTCTTCGATATTTTACCATAGATTGTAAAGAAAAAATGTGTGTTGTCATTTGCTCTCAATAAGTGAAACCAAAGTGTAGATTATTTAAAGTGCAACACATAAGTCTCCGATCTTAAAACTCGCTTCTGAATCAGTTTGATAACACAGGAACATCATTATGCACAATCCCTGGAGCCGCCATCACCTCACGCCATCCCAGCGATGCCCAGAGAAATGGCGCTTCAGAACTTCTGAGTTCCAGCCGAACATTTTAAGCATGGCAACACCTCAAATCCAAACATATAACAAAGGTAACAGCAGGATATCATAATTCTGTTTGCTAATGAATATAAATGCAAAATATGGTTGCTTATTTAAGTAACTGTGTCTGCGAAGTTGTAGTAGCAACAAACTTATCATTTTAGTCGCCCAGTGAAGAAATGCATCAACACAGAGTAGCATTAGTGCCCTTTAGCTAGGGTGGTGAGTCGTCCTCTTTTGAGAGCTAAAGAATGCGTCCAGCTGGAATTACAAAACTGTCTGGGATTTTGCTATATCTCAGCCTCAGATGTTTACATCAGATTTGTGTTGCGTTTCACTCCCCATACTCCTTTATTATTGTAATCCACTCTCTCAGACAACAAGCAAAAAGAGAGGGAGGGGGAGAGGAGGGAGACATAGCACAGAGAGGCCGTAGTAACTTGATTTTTGTGCCAAACTGCAGTGTTTGTGACTCCCCTTCCTCATATAGTATTGGATAGGCTTCTCACCCATTGGGGATGCAAAGCTATTTAAACTTTTCCAAACAAGCGTGAAACATTTCAACTCCTTCACTTTCTCCCCATTTAACAAACCTTAATAAGGCAAACTGATGAGAAGTTTATGTTATGGACTGATGGCTTTGACAAGAGTTTTACATACGAGTTTTTAGTAACTAGTGAAGCTAGATGATGCAGAAATGTAAATGTAATTTCACGGACAAACTACAGAAAAAATATACCCATTTCCATCTTGGTGGTGATGCGCGGGAAGCTCAGTGCATGACATTCAAGGCAGGGTGCTGGATGCTCATATCAGTTCTGTATTAAGACATAGGCATTCTTTTTTATGTGTGTATGTTTGTATGTATGTGTATGGCTTTGAATGTTGACACAGTTGTATGCATCTACATGGTCACTTTTGAGGTTGATTCATGCATCCCGTCACTCTTATTCTCCACTGCTTCAGGACTGCCTGGATTATGAATGAAGAGGGAAACCCAGGATCTGTGAGAATATAGGGTTGAAACTGTCCTAAAACAAACAACAAAACAAAACTGCAACAAAACTCCTTAATTTTACCATTGTGTTAGCAAATGCTAGTCCCACCCCTCTGTGACCTGTAAGCAGCTTGTACTGTACTTCCTTTGTTGTTGTCATTCTGGGGTTCTTTCAAGCCTCTTGTGTGTGCCTGCCACGGCGATGACGTCACTACCATGCGCCATGGCAAAAGGACGAATACACTCCTCACCGTAGGACAGTCGGCTACTTTCTATTTTTAAAATTGGGGAAAAACAAAAACACGTAACATGTTGCTATTTTCTTAGCAAGTAGCTGATCTGTGGCAGATAAAGCCTTATTTAGAGGCCGAGCAGCACTTTCCCGAACACTGCCATTATATGGAATATGCTGATTGTGAGTGGATCTAAATATCTCCCGAAGGAGTTCAAGTTGCTCCAGAACTGTCTGGGTGAGTAAATGATCATATTTCATGGTAGAAAATAGGTCCAGGTTGAAAAATATATAACTTCCCCTTTAACCTATTTCTGAGGTTCTCAGATCTGAGGGCAGTAATCTTGGTTTTGCCTGAGTTTAATAGCAGGAAGTTTCTTGTCATCCAGAAGCAACATTCTTGTTGAATTCACTTGTTACTGTCGTTTAGCTTCATGCAAAGGTGTAACTATAGTTGTCATAACAATGAACGTTGATGAAAGAGTTAAGTAATCCTAAAGGGCCTCTTCTTATCTCTATCTCCCCCTCCCCCAGAGTTTCTTGAGTTCTGCTTCATTATTACTTCTGCTGAACATCTCTTTCTTAGTCTGCTGAACAGAAAGATGAGCAAGGGAGAATTTAAATCTGTCGAATGGGGGGTACGAGCAAAGGAACAGCAGAGTGGAAACTTTTTTTCAGGCTCCGTTTAAATTTCGAACAGATACTGTTATGTGTTGCACTCCAGACTCTCAAAGGATGAGGGATTTGGGGTTTCAGTTTCTAGCCTTCTGCTCATTTAGACCTTATTAATCTAATTACTTGCCCAATTGTACATACTTAACATCGCCCTGATCCTCTCCCAACTCTGCTCTAAGAAACCCAGCTGGATATACCTTCATGAGGAAAAATTGCTGAAGCTTGCAGATAGTAAAAGAGCAGCTAAATGGCTGCAATTCATCACACAATATCACCTATTATCTTGCTGGAATTTGGATGGGCACAGCTCGTAGCCCTCTCCGTCTGGGAATCCTGGCAGCCAATTCTACGTGCACATGGGTCTGAGATGCAAAAGCCCATTTGTCTACCTTTGGGGGGAGCCTGCACCAATATTAATGCTCTGACCATGATTCCCCATCATCTACTTCACCTGGTTGGTGACACTGGCTGTTTACACATAGGTTATTAATGGTCTATAAATATTCACTCGATGTTTAGAGGGACTTTGTGGCAGCTATTAGCAAAAGACGTTTCTGTCAGGCAGGGAGCTAGGCAGGAGTTTTTTATTCCTTGATGTTACAGTGCAATGGTGTGGCTAACCTTGAGGATGTGGCCTGATGGGAAGTTGGACCTTGGTTTGAGGCAGCACTTTTATTCTTAGGCATTTCCTGTCTTGTGAGACAGTGAGTGATGCGCTGCACGCTTCAGACTTCTTACTCTTATCTTCCCAAAATACAAGGTTAGGGAGGGAGGGAAACCGCCCACCCCCTTCCCCCGTGCCCACATGTGCACTGATTATTTCAGCAAAACAAATATATCACAACTTGAACAAACATCCCTTTCTGGAAAATATGCATATATATATAAATAAGAAGACAAATTAAAGTACATTGTGAAAAATGAGTCGGGTAGCTCGGCGTGTGTAATTTTCCTCTCTCTATATCCGAGCAGCAACCAGATCTGCACGAGTCCAAATGCAATCAGACAGCTTCCTGGAACATGCACAGCATTGCATACACCTCGCTCGCCATGGCTTAAATTCCCATTGACAAAGTCTTGTTGTTGCTCCCTCTTTTCTGGATATGATTTGAATTGGATTTGTGTTGACATTTTTGACACAATGAAATGGAAGTGAGGAAGAGAGAGAGAGAGGAAGAACAAGACAGAGAGGAGGAAATGTGAGAACAGAAAGACACAGGGACAATTAGAGACCGGGCGAATGAAGAGGAGAGATAAAAAGAAATCAGAAAAGCAGGTTGAGCCTGCAAGAGACAGAGACAGAGACAGAAGACGAGAAAGGGGTAAAAAAGAAGGAGAGAACGTCTGACTGTTTCACAGGTTCATTTTGATGCATGAAGACAGACAGGAGAATAGATTGGTAGCCTTGGGTGGATAAGGACAGAACCATTCCCCAGAGAGATGGATTAGACGAAGGAGTGGAAATAAATGATCGCAGATTTTAATGGCCTTTTGGCTTGCCTTCCCTTTTCTCCCATTTTCATGTGGGAGCAGTGATGACATTTTCACATGCCAGCTATCTACATGTTGCAGTTTGACCCACTAAAACAATCATCTTCTTCCAGCTGCAGATACAGTGGTGAGAAAGGAGAAATAGGCATGTCCTGTGCTAAGGTTGCTTATACAATAATCTAAATGTTTATAGAATATCTGGTTCCTCTTTCCATCAAGAGAGAAAACAAAAAAAATCCCAGTTTTCCCATGCTTGAGAATGCATTGTTGGTCATTTCTTGATTTAAACATGAAACTTTATACAATTAGAATCTGGGGTGGAAATGTTCAAATGTTGCATTATATTTACAAAGAGGGCTTCAATTGAATTGTCTTATTGAAAATTGGAAATCTGACAAGTTTATTACTTGACTGCATGAAACAGCAAAAGATACATTGATCACAGCTTCTCCCTTGTTTGGGCTAACTTTGGTTCTGACTATTGTTGATTATTATCTTCTCCTTAGAAAAAAAACATTGTTGCAAGTGATGTTGCCATCGTCTTCCTTCTCAAAAAACAAAGCTGCAATGATCAAGATATCAGGACAATTACTCGTAAGAACTGAAAAAACTATTGAAACTAAAATGATCCTTCCTATTAATTTTGTTTATTTAGATCTGCTCAACCTTTTTCTCAATGTGTAGTTTTAGCAATGGCAGCTCAATTGGTTAAGCACCAGTGTATGCCACTTGTCCAAGTTTATCATGAAAAACTTTGCTAGCATGACTTGTTGAGCATTAGCGGGTTGCCTTAGGAGCTCAAGAGTTTGTGGAAACTATAATGTAAGTGTAAGGAAGTAACTAGCCATTCACGATGAAGAGGCCCAAGGGCTTGTTATCTGTAATGTCAAAATATCAAACTTGACAAGTGGGCTGCCACCATCTTGTTTTTTCTTTAACAATACTAAAGGCTAATTTATTCTGAATGTTAAATAGGCATCTGTACAAAGCCTTCTGAATGTCCTCCGCATTCATTTTGTCCAAAGTTCCATCCATTCTCAGAGAGCGTGCGGATGCGTAGCTAAATGGAGCGAACAGAGCAGTACCTTAGAAAACCGTGGTGGCAATGTTGTGCGGCATAGCTTGTGAGTGACCATTGAAATGAACAACCAAGAAGAAGCCTTGATGTGTTTAATGGCTCCATTGTTTACTGTGTGGCCTCTTTTTATGTCTCTTACTGAGAATGTGAATTAACCATGTTTGCTAAATTGCAATTGAAACTGATGTTGGAGCTCAAAGGTGAACTCTACACTGCCCTCTTGTGGATGTATTGCTTAACGACCACACCAATGTAAAGCATGCATTTGCATTATGCGGGGAATAATGCTTGACGCTATTTAACATGGAGATACTTATTTATATACATAAAGAGAACATAAATGAGATCTGGAGTGTCAGTCTCACCGACAGCCCATTTGTTAAACACACAATATTCCAAATCTTTGAATACATACATCTAATTAAAAGTTGTTCTAATTAAATGCATTGTTGACGTGAACCAAGCAGCCAGCTTACACCATTATCTTATTAAAGAGGCTCTGGCTTCACTTTTCAGACCCAGGGGCTGCATTCATCTTTCATAAGCGGAGACCAAAGAGAAGCTAAAAGAATGGTCTTTGACTACTGCAAGACACATTAAATAATGAACTGGTTGTGCTGGGTTTGTATAAACAATACCTCTTTTTTTTGCTTTCTCTAAACAGCTGCTTAAAGTTATTTGTTCACACCGTCATTTCCCCCCTCAGTAAAAGAGAACGAACTGCTATTCCATGGTGAAAATGGAGATGGAAACGCACAATTCTTGCTTTTCACTGTACTGTACCTTATATCTAAAAGCAGTACCACATTAATCTTAGCAATTTTAACAGCCTGCTATATTTATATATATGTGTATGTTTAAAATACAAGGAAGCCAGCACATAACTCAGTATAGCTGAATAATATACTTGGCCATTAGTTTTTATGGAAATATAGCCTTGGGTTGTGGAATAAAAAATGGGTCTCACTCCTAATTTCTGTTATGATAAGTCCCATACCTGATTGCCTCCATAAGAGGCAGATCTGTCTTCATAAGGTCTTTTGAGGCTCCTGACAAGTATTTAGCTCTGCTAATCCATTTGTTTGATTTATTTCTTACAGTATGTGGCTAATGTCTTTTAAAGATCTGGCGGCTACCAAGAGATGAAGAAAAACCAATTGCTGACAGATAGCATCAAAAATCTTTTGAGCATCTAATCATTGTCGCGTATCTTCTTCTCCTTAGATTTCCTTTCTGAGTGGGAAATGAGATGGCATGATGAACACAAGAGATTTGTGTGCTAAAGAAAGTAAGTAAGAAAGAAAGAATAAATGATGGCATAAAACAAATCACACCAATTCAGCGGCTTAAACTTTACTAAAGTCAAACGCCCAGGAATCCTGAGCACTGAAGGGAGAATTTAGTCAATTTTCTTTTTCTCAACAGTTTTCTCTTTTTCCTCTCCCACCTCTACAACTCTGAGTAATATTTGTTCACATCGCTCTTTAGCATCTAACTGACACCTTACCACAGACCCCAGCCAGGAGGCTGAGGCAATGGCTGAGATGACTGTTGGAGGAGGGCGGATCTCCAGCCCGGTCCGATCCAGAGCATCTGTCACCGTCAGAGTGACAACAACCACAACTCAGTGTAGCACACTTGTGGTGGTGCTAGTAATGGTGGTGGCTGCAGGAGTGGGGGAAGGCAAAAGAGAAAGATAAAGACTGATGGGTAAGAGCCTCCTGCTCCTCTATCATCATTTCACAGGTCTGGGACTGTGAGACAGCGGCCCCTCACAGTGGGAATCACCGCTGGTTCCGGGATGGATGGGAGACGGTAAAAGTAGAAAAGTAGGATGCTACAGGAAAGCGGAATGTAATCAGTTTGGTGAACTACACTGTGGCACTATAGAAACCTCTGACTAAAACCAGTGGGTTAGTTGACAGACTGATTGAAAATGCTAAACAAAAGCCTTTGAGAAGGACTTGAACTGAAATGTATTTGGAATGCTGTAGAGTGAGGCTCCGGATGGCTTTCCTCTATTTCTGTGCTAATGCATGCTAATACAAGTCGGTGAGGGCACGCGTATACCTCACACACAATGCAAGGGCTTGTCCTCCACAAAATATTAGCAGAATTCATGCACTAAAACATCCAAGCATAGAAATACACTTCAAATCACACACAAGCAAGTATTTACTTAAATACACAACTACTCAGAGCGCAGCATACACAAACCCACAGGTGCTTTCACAGTCATGTGCACATGTACTCACACACCTACACACAGATTAGGCTACTGCTGGGACTGAGTAAAATGGCTTTAGGGGACCCAAGGCAGAGGCTGTGGTTCCCGGTCTCTGGCTTAGACACAGGCACGTCGATAACTAATCCTGACCTTTTCCCAGCCACCAAATTGAAAAAATAAGAATAAGAAAAAATAAAATAGATGGCGGATGCTATCAAGACAGCCTCTGCTGCGTCCTGGGGGTGTAAGAAGCCCTCCATCTATTGGATCTAAGGGAGAAGGGGGGAGAGAGAGAGGGAGAGGGTGTTGGATTGGCAGTTTCTGCAATTCACAAGGTCTCTTTTACAGGGCCTGAAGGACTAATTCTGGTCTCAGCTTTCCCAGCAGGACCCAGGGAACCAATAATGAGACTAATTTAAGTCCATCATGTTGGTCTATGAGGTAAATCAAGTTAGTACATCCTGAGCCCCTGTTTAATTATGTGCAACGTGTAACCTAATCTAGATGTTTGAATCTAGGGGTCCTGGAACTTATCCAAGCTACTTTTGGGCTTTGGACAGTTCATCACCATCCCAACAGAGACACAAATTAGAACAATCATGCACATGTACACTCAATCTAGATGTTTGTCCATGAATCATTTAATGGGAGGAATTGAACTTTTCCTTCCAACACATACACTTACACACCTCAACTCCTCAGTCTGTCATACCTGTTAGAGCTCTAAATTACCCTTGCCACAAGCATGGCAGTGTTGCAAAGGCATCTCGCTATAGTGAATATATTTGGTTATATTACCCAAACACCTATGCTGGCACACCAAGGAAGCAATGTGTGCATACTGGACCCCCCTTTGAGGGTTAATCCAGTCATGTGAGGCCACAATTAGATTATTCGAAATGTAATTTTCACTTCTGATTGCATCCTCTATTGTCAAGCACAAACTGTTTGTGGAAAGTCCAAATCATGTGCGCTGGAAGCAAGGGAGGAATTTCTTATTAGATTACTGGTAATGGTTCACAAGCAAAACTGAGGCAACAGACTTTTTACATTTTCCTAGTGGGCATTGCTGAACCAGTTAATTTAAAAGGCAGAGGAAAATAAAACAGATTTTTTAAGTGACCTACTTACCCTTAATGAGACAATTTACTAAACCTGCAAACAAAGTAATAAATGGCTTGCCACTGTGTTGCAAAGCATCCATGCACAAGGCATGGATATGCTGTATCTTTCAGGTTGGTGAAACAGATTGATATTCCTGCAAGATCCACTAGGTGGTGTATGACAGTCAGTCCTAAAGAGGGAGCTTCAAGTCCACTAAAACCAAGATGCCTTTTCCTTTTTTACCCCCTCTCTGTGGTAGTCCCTCAGTAACGATCACTACAGATCAGTTGTTGATATGAAATGTGGGTTCTGAGGTGCAGTGAGAAATACCAATCAATCTCTGGAACAGGTTAAATATTTACTAGACAAACTGTAACTGGAAAAGGGGAGGCAAATCTATAAACACATGGATGTTCGACAGATGCACACACACACACAATAGCTGCAAGCATACACTTGCAATCTGTAAAATTATATTTAGAGTTTTTAGATCATTTGGTCTACAACAAAAAAGGCAGAAAGTCAGAGTATAAATGCATTCAAGCACAAAGTAGGAATACAACTTTCAGATCTATCAAATGTTGGACATTAAACAGAACAAAATATTACCATTTAATTCCTTTCCTTTGCGAACAAATCAACAAGCTCTACCTGGAGCTGTCTTTCATTGCTAAGGCATTGTCACACTGCACCAGTTAAATCTGTTCTTTTGATACAAATACTACATATTTGAGAGACTCAGTTGATAAGGTCAGAAAACAAGAAAAAGCACAAGAGCAAGTAAAAAGAACACGGAAAATTATGCTCTGACGATTTCACAAACAAAGAGAACAGAACAGAAACTGGATATAGGAGAATAACTGTGTTAAGGTGTAACATCTGCAATGTTTTACATGGCTAAATTAACAAGACAGTCTGAATTTATTAGCCACCAGTCCCACAGATGTCCATCCATCCATCCATCCATCCGTCCATCCATCCGTCCATCCATCCATCCATTCATCCTCTACTTCTGGTTCATCATTGTTTGCCTATTGGCTATTGCCTATTGGGACTACTTGTTTAATTGTGGAAAATACATTTTTTGGTTTTGTTTTTTGTTTGTTAAAAAGAAAAAAAAAATACAAAAACCTTCAATATTCTTATTTTACTTTTACCATGACCTCCTGGCAAGTGAGTGGACATTTTAGGTTAGGTCAAAGATTTGTACAACTGACATGTGTAGCTCACTGACAAATGAAAAACTGATTTTAATAGGAGATTCAGCATCCATCTTTTTCTCTGTTATCCAATCCATCCAGTCTAATCCTACAAAGTAAAACAAGCTCTGTTCTGAGGTACAACAATAAGTCAGAAAAGAAAAAAGAAAAAAAAAATCTAAAGTGCTCTGTGTCCAAACAGCCCATCCTATATATCATCTTCTTTCCCAGGCTTTGTCAGAGAAGGGCACTGGAGTCCATCCACCAGTGGTGATGCCGCAGCTATTTTCTGCTGTGTTTTAGCTCTTTTTAATGGAATGTTCGCCTCCAGCTATCCACAGCATGGCTAATTAATCGGAGTAATTATTTGCTTAGGCAGACAAAGTGAGTGTTTTTGGTCTGTGTCCTGCAGTTTTCGACAGGAGAACATTGCGTCCTGATGAGGACACGGGGACTGGTACACGATTACTGGGGACGTAAAATAAGCATGATGACTCATTAATACAAGAGCTTTTTTGAAATGATTCTTTTAGTGTTTGTGCTTGAGTGTGTGCCAGAGCGTTGTGTCGCCATCGCTGGGAGTTGGGAACTTGGAATCAGGCAAGTTTATTGGTCTTACAGTTTTTTGGGCATACAGTAATTAACAATCTGAGTCCAGAGATGATATCAGTCATTCCTGTTCTGCAATTGAGTATATTGGATTTGTGGAGACATTAAATAAAGGAAGAGTCACACAGAATGGGTTTTCACTATTTGAGAAGAGTGGAGGCCGACAGTCATTATCCTGTTATTATCTATATTTGCATCTGCTTCTCCGTGATCAGAAAAGATTATTATGCTTAGGTTTCCTCTGGTGATACAGCTATATCATTTTGTCTGAGAGTAATGAAGAATATTTGGGAGTACAGTGTGAGCGGAAGGCAAAACCCTTCAGCCCTCCATCACCTCAGCCTCTAATGGCCAACATTCTTTCTGTTCTAACTGGAAAGCACAAGATCTCAGATTGATCCGAGAAAAAGTGCAATTTGAAAGTTGTCTTTAAAAAAAACATTTTCATGAGAACAATCCAGAATCAAGATGTATTTATCATCATTTACGTCTGCAAGACACTGATATTTTTATGATTAGCATTATAAATGCATTGGTGTATAAAGGATTAATGTCACAGAAAAGTTTCTCTTGTCTCTGAGGTATACAGCTCTCATGATTTGTTATAGCCTCCATTGAAACAAATTTTAAAAGTAATCATTTAAGATATTGGTTACCGGTATATAAAATTCTTTTAACATTATCAATATTCTAACCAGAAATTCAGGTTCAGATACTGGTGTATACATGCTTGCAATCTACCTTGAGGCTATTTTTTTTATTTGTTAGAGGTGCTAATCAAGGAAAACTATCACGTTAATTGTGTTTTGTTGAAGAACTACAGCAGATTAAGGAAAACAATCTTGTTAATATCTGAACCAGGGAGATGAACCTAAAATATTTGACTGAAGTTCTACTTAAATTCCTTCTTTTATGCTTTTGAGACCATGACTTGATGTGCACTTGTTATGTGTAGCTTGTAGTAATCTATACTGACATGAACAACTCAACTAAGAAAAGAGAAATTACATTTCTAAGACATGAAGGTCAGTAAGTCATAGCCATTTCAAAATCTTTAAAAGTTTTCTTAGGTCTCCCGTTTAATCTGTCAAACACTGAAATGAAACGAGCTCTCGTGAGGACCGCCCCCACAAAAGGATAACCAAGAATTCCCTGTGATGCAGAATGGTTCATTAGCGTTACCAGCTTCAGAAATCAATTACAAGCACCTGAGATTAAAGTCCACATCAGCCATTCCTGGAGTTTAAGTAACAGACATATCTCAACATCAACTGAGACTGCGTGAATGGTCTTCAAGGTTGAACTACTGCAAAGAAACCTCTAAACAGGAAAAAACAAAAACAAGAAGACCATTTCTTGAACAAAGAAATGAAGAGAATTAACAGAAGACAAAAGGAAAAATGGGCTCTGGCTTGAGGTTTCCTAATTTTGAGGTTTTCTGTTTCAGACACTGTATTTTTGTAACACAAGGAAGGACAAGGGAAGATAGGTGTGGTCTCATAAAGCATGAGATGAAAACCAGGCTTTTAAAATGCATGCCAACTTATGACAGTCACATCGAAATTGATTTTCTGCAAGTCAGGTTAATGTGATTGGATATAGTGGATCAGATAAAATGGCCAGGTTGAGAATTTGAGAAGTTGATGATAAATCAATATAATTTCCTTTTGATCTGGTCAAAAGATGAACTTATTACCACATTTGCCAGTTTATAAGACATTGTTAAAGGAGATAGAGAATCAAAATCATAGTTTTCATTTTTTTTGAGGATGGTTCAGTCTCCCCGCTGTTGAAACTACACAATCAAAATTCTCAAGTTTCATTCAATATATTCAGACTTTCATTCAATATTCTCAAGTTCGTTCAATATATTCAGCGTTTCAATCAATATTCTCAAGTTTCATTCAATATATTCAGACTGTCATTCCATATTCTCAAAT
>JAVQJG010229191.1:0-26551 GCA_036024015.1 Craterocephalus amniculus
ATAAAAACGTACCTTAGCCCAAAATACATAGAAAAACACTGGTCTAGATAATATAGTCAGGGATAAATCTGAGCAATAAATCCTTAAAACTCTGCCAAATTTCCCTTAAAACAAGTTGGACATTTTAAATACTGTCTGGTCAATTTTTAGGTGCCCCAATCTCACAAAACCCCAATAAAAAAAACAACTATTTGTTGTATGTTCCTTTTCTTTTAAAAATACAAAATACTTCTTTTTTAAATGTAGTTTGATAAATAATGTTCAAAAAGGTCTAATTCTTTCAGTATCAAATCAAATTAATATTTCACCAAGAAATTAAAAGGATAAATAGACAAAAATCCAGTTTCGTAAAAACTTCAGCTACTTTACTCCCAGATATTTTCCTCTAAAGCAGCATTCTCTTAAGTTGTGTGCAGAGGATGAATTTACCCCATGATTAGAGCAAATGTGTCCAAAATTTGATCCTGCGCATGTGCTGAGGTTGAATGCTGCCACAGGGAGGCAGCGTCTCTCCAAACACATCATGTTGGGACCACAGGGAGTGCCGTCCTCTACATAGCCCAGGTCTGAGCCATCTTCTAGCAAAGCATGGCCACCTCTAAGCGAAGGATCCAAAGGAGTCAGAAAAGTGGGCGAGGGGAGATAGATAAACAAAACAAAGAGATAACAACTTTCTTTTACTGCTAAATGCAGCCGATATGCTGGTTGTGCCCAGTTTACCTGCAGTCCAGGTACTTGTTCTGATGGTAGAGGGTGAAGCTGGTCACCTCACCCTGCAGATCACCAAACTTTGGCTTCATGGTGACGTTGGCACAGAACAGGAAACCACACAAAACATCCCTGAGGGGAAGGAGTGAAGACATTCATCATCTAGCGTAGCATGTGCTTCCACAGGGGGAAAAAAGGAACAAAGATGTTAAGAGTCCCTCACGGTTTGTTGCACTGAAGCCAGCCTTGCCCGTCTGGACCCCAACCACAGTTTCCTTTCTCTGTCCCCTCAGCATTCAGCTTCTCATAACAAAACCTGTCGGCAGAGTCTGGAATGGAAAAAAAAGACCCCAAAACAATCAGAACATCAGGAGTTAATGGAAAACGTTTGTCTGACTGGAAGTAATGGTTGTACTAGTTTACACATACTATAGCCCCAGAGTCCCTTGCACTGTCTGTCACGAGTTCTGCATAGCCCACCATAACATCGTCCCTAAGGAGGGGAAACAGTGTTGTTCAAGTACACCACAGGATTAGCTGCAGACTAGAAAACAAGATGCCTGCCAGGCCTTACCTGGCTGCTATCACAAATGTAGCCATCCAGCTTGTGCACATTATGAGGACACTGTGAAAGAGGTGAAGCACATAATATGATGGATATTAATTTCTCTGCAATCTGACAGATATCTTCAGTACTTGGACTTTCGGGAAACTTTACCTGGCTCGAGTCTCCAGTGCAGGTTTCTGGGATATCACAGTCATTCACGGCCTCTCGACATACAACACCTCTCTGCTGATACTACGAAACAGGATTAAAAGAAATCAGGTAAATACTGGACAAGTCAATTATTCATTATACAGGTGGTTTTTAAAATATGAGAAACAACCTATAAAGTACCCAACTTCAGTCAGTAATGTTAAAAACAACTGATCATGTCACACTTTTTGAGAAGATTTTGAACTCTAAGCTAAATTTTAACAGCCATATTAAAGTGTTAACCAAATCTTGGCTTTATCACTTGAATACAGACAAAGGAATGATGACTCAGCACAATGTACAAAAACTTAGTCATGCATATGTTTTCAGTAGGCTTGACTAATGTAATGCAGTTTTGCAAAGGCGTCTCTAAAAATCACTAAGGCAACTGCAACTAATCAAGAATGCTGCTGCTTGTTTCCTCAAAATGACCTCTTCTCTATAAAAGGGAACATATCACATTAGTTTTCTTTATTAGTTTATTATAATGGTTGGATGGCCAAAATCTAATATCTAATTTTTAAGCAGATATTGGGCAACACTGATTTTATACCAATGACAATTTTGCTGCTTGTGTACAAGACACTAAGCAGCTCTGGGCTAAAATATATCTCTGATCAGCTGACACCATACCAAACAAAAAGGCTTCTAAGAACCTCTGAGTCAAGTTTGCTTTCCATCCTGACAGTTGAAACTAAACAAGAAAAATCTGCATTTCTCTGAATACTTGTGATATCTGAAAGAAACTACCAAAAAAAGAAGTTTGTTCCAACCTAATTTCTTTTAAATCAGTTCTTAAAACATTCTTAAAAAAATTTGCGTTGCCTTATATGATGGGGTAAAAGTATTTGCATTTGTTTTGGCAGTTCACACAAAAATCAATGAAAAGGACAAAAAAACCTGAGATGAGTTTTATTCATTTGAATTTCAATGTGTAAATCAACCTCTATCAGACCTCTTCATGTTAAGGAAAAAAACCTTCATAAATAAAATGACAGCTTTCACCAAATAGATTTAAAAAAGAGTCCTGTAACATGCATGTATCAGTTTGAATTTACATGTGAAGTTTTGAGACTTCTGCAGATGAATGCTGAGCTTTAAGTCGATTTTTCTCTTCATGCATTTCTGGAAAATATCAATTTAAGTTATGTTTTTAAAAAACTGCCAACAGGTAACTGAACCAGTGCCTCTGCTGCAGCCAGTCAGAAAAAAGGCAATAGCAGCAGGAGTGTTGCGGACAAGAAACGGCACGCCAATGATGCATCATGTGAAGTGAGTAAGAGCAAAAGCCCTGATGGCCCAGATTTCCACCAATACCTAAACACAGCATGTATTTAAGGAGCTGTGAGGGGCTGAAAATGCATTGCATGATCCCTTTTAGAATAAATTATCTTCATAGTTTCTTAAGCTATTTATCTATATATATATTTATCATTCTATCCATCTATCCATTTGATACAACAATGCCCATAAATCCTGAGACAAGTAGCTATTTTTTATAACTGGGTTACAGATAAACTCACCTTACAGCCGCTGCAGCAGAGACCATTGCTGCACATGGCATCATGGGTAAGCGTACACTTTTTACAGCAGGCTCCTCCTCTGCGGGCACACTCCTGCAGCCACATTCACAAGAAGAAAAAAAAAAGAAAGAAGATTCAGCTACAGGTACTGTAAGTGCCTCAAAACTCAATACTGTCCCAAATAAACATGGACTTATTTAGAGGTGCACCCTGTCTGCATGAAAAAAAGCTGTTTCCTTACCACCTGGGACCCACAGTCACACTCTTCTCCAGGCTCAACAAAGCCATTTCCACACTCTGGAGGGTCAAGCAACTAAAAAAAACAGACAAAACAAACAAAACAACATAATAATTTAAAAGAGAGTTGAATGGAAGTATGAATATAAAAAGGCTGAGCACATCTTCGCATGGCCCTCACCTTATTGGGCTTGTTGAAGAGGCAGCTTCCACCCCCCTGGAGCAAGAACTGGGTGTACTCATCAACACTGCAGCGAGAAAACTTTCTGGGCAAATAGAATCTGTGATTACAAACACAAACACATATAAAAGATCAAGACTTGAAAATAAAACACAAAGAGCACTGTCCTTTTCTGCCAGTGAGGAATGCCAGATCCACCGTGGGCGTCCGCGCCTTCACTTTGCAATCTGATAGAAATGCTCCCATCTGCAGTAAGATATTACTTTGACAAATAATTGAAATCTGTATTGTTCCATCTGTCAAGGGGAGCCTAATCCAAAACACTCCTGTAGTAAATGCTTTTAGTTCTCTGTTTGTAATGTTTATATGGTGCTCTGGTGTTTACAGTTTCAAAAAGATTTGCCTCAAATACAGGCAGTGACATCAGCAGCTTGAAGGCTGAGTGAAAATCAAAGCAGCCCTCTGAAAGGCATTTAATCGTTTAACTGAGGGAAGTGAAGTGAGAAAAATTGTAGCTTAGAAAGAATTTACCCAGTATCTTCCATGATGCAGCCCACCCAGGCATCCGGGCACCTGCAGTCACCTGCGAAGAAGATCAAACAGAGGAAAAGTACAGATGAGGGATGTTAAGATGACATAAATACCAAGGGGTTACTGATCAGCATTCATAATACAAGCTGCTGCAAAACATTACCAGTTCATCTGAAGCCTTTCTCTGATAATGATGCAAAGGTATAAACCAGACTGCGAGAGCACCAATCTCCTTTCCTCCACTTTAAATAATTAACCTGATGGCTCTTCAGGATTAATCATGGAGCTTATTGTTCAGCTGGAGCAATGCTTAGACTGTCATCCCTTCATTTTTGGATGCAGGTGACAAATTACTTAATGTAAAAGACTAACTACAGAAGAGAGACAAAACCCATTTTATAATATAACCCATTCAGCTCGGTTCTAAGTGCACAGAATCTTGTTGTCTTACCTGCAGAGGTTCGTGCATTATTCCACTTCATCCCGATGTTCTGGCCAAGGCTCTGGCACAAAGTGATGGCCATTGCACTTACACTCCCATACTGAAGACAAAAGGGAAAAAATACAATAAGAAATTGATTTGATTATTTAAATAAAGCAAGTTATGATTAAATTATGCTTGAATAGACTGATGTTGAGCTTATAGCATAGCTCTGCCCCATGTGTTCCCCTGCAACCTCCCCAGAAGCTTAACCACATATTTTGATTTGTGCAGATCGTCCAAAAAAAAGTGAGATTTTATAATGGTTTATTTTTTGGTTGGTCTGAGAAGGTGTTGCAGGGCAGATTTTACTACGGCAGGATAGATTCAATGTATCACCCCGCCAAATAAAATAAACAGGCGTGAGTGATCTGCCTCCTCATATGAGAAAAACAGAAAGCTGAAGAATCAAACCATGGTTTGAGAAACAGTTTAAAGAGAGGAAAATAACATAAAGAGGCATTTATTTACTTATTTACATCTACATATGATCTGAGGCCTTAATAAGGAACGAAATAAAATCTAAAATAATAGTTGAAATGTAACTTTGTGTTCTCCATTTTTGTTTTAATTCATCATTTTTAGTGCAAAAGTGAAATTTTCAGATTTTCCTCACCTCATTAATTCCCCCTCCTCTGGTCAAAGAGCACACCCCTCCTGTGTAGGCCGTCCCACTGCGGCTACTGTGAAATGTACGCCCTCTGCGAAGAACAGGGATCCATAATTTAGAATATAATTATTATTATTACTCAGGATAGAAATTTTAAATGTCCTAAATCTCTTACGAGAAAAGGTGGACAACATCGCTCTGCTCCCGGATGTTGTCCTTCCTGTACTTCATGAAGTTCTGCAGTGTTATCAGTGGGTCCTCAACTACTGGCATCATGTCTTTGGAGGTCCAGGTCTCCATGGCGACGAGCACAATCCTTGTGTTCAGCTGTTCCTGAAAGATCTGGGGACCATCGAACGTCTATTAGCTGTGCTGTAGTGACTGTGGGGAGATCAGAGCCTATCCGAGATAAACCATTTCCAAATGTGGAACTGAGCACACACATCTCAACAGGTGGGGTGTGTATGTGTGTGTGTGTGTGTGTTTAGAGTTAACCATCAGGAGGATTTCAGTCCTTACCGTATCTGCCGTGTTGACCACAGCTTTGGCAAAATTCTTGGTTTGGCTGCTGGAGCGGCGCAGCTGTACAAACTGTGGACATAAACAAAAATGGACAGATGGCTGGAGAGATGGATGTTTAACACACAATCACACACATTCTTTTGCAGATCAGAAGTGATATAAGAGACATGGCTAAAGTTACTTTTCATTTAATGAATTTTCATGTTCTGGGTTACCACTGTCTATGTTGGCCGGGAAAAGCTCAGACAGATTGTATAAGACACAACCACCAGCTCATAAACTTCCTCAGCACACAGAAAATATGAAGATAAAATCCTCATCTTGTTGGATTTTTACAACATTTGAGCCATTAAGGAGTTTTTAAAACCATTCAGTCCATCTACAGATATTCCCAGAGCTGTTTATCCCAGTCGTTCAGTGTGACAGAAAATCTTTTGACTCCTGCTTGATGCACTATTCATCTCTGTGACCTCTTTCTGTCATGCACAAACAAAATGAAACATTCATATTTTCGCATGTGTTATATTTCAAGAAAGTTTAGTTAGGTTACCTGAGGATTAAAAAGTAGCTATTATTAACACTGCTGTAGGGAGGTTCATTATCATTTTCATCATGTCTATAGGTAGAATCTACTGTCAACCAATAATAGATTAAACAAGATCTTAGCTTTAACCACTGATGCTCTCTGATTTCTGCCTTTTAAATGAGAAAACCTTCCTGACAGCAGCAGAGGGCATATAGATGGTAAACAAGGGAAAAAGAAGTGAGGACAGAGCATCCTATGTCTCACCATATCATTGTCGTTGACCACCATCAACTCAACATATTTGGTCTCAGTCTGGACAGAGAGCTTGCGAACTGCTCTCTTGGATCTTCTCAGTCTCCCAGACACTTGCTGCTCCGCTGATTGGTCCGGTTTATCATCGCCACCATCGCTTCCTCCGCCGTCCCCCTCACTGTCCTCGGTACAGTCTAAAGACAAAAAGAGGCAAAGGTGCAGGCAGTTAAGAGAGATGTTACTTTTTCAGAAAGGAATGGGAAAAAAATATGACCACCTAAAGTTTGGTAGCTAAAAACGTCATTTTCAGTCTTAATGGATGTGGCTGTAGGTAAAGCTCTGGAAATGTTTAAATCAAATATTCCAAATGTTTAGTGTTTGAAATGTTTCTCCTTTATTCCGAAGAGAGAAAAACAACCTAAACTTTTTTTACTTCTGTCCAGTTTCCTCAGATTTTTTTAAGCTCACGCTTCAAACCATATTGAGATACACTTTCAACTAATACCTTTTTGGGAATCACCTTGTTGGAGAAACAACACGTTTAAATGAGTGGAAAAGTAGTTCTTCAAGAAGCAGAGTATAGAAAATGATTCTAAAAAATGTTTCCTCACAGTACTGTTTATATGAATAAGTACCTGCACAGTAGGGAGAAAGTCTAATATCAGGCATCCTGCGGATTAAATGAGCACCATCGTCCTAAAGAAGAAAACATCCGGATTAGAAAATGAAAATATCAGCATCCAGGCTTCATCAAAGCTCTCTCACCAGTAGAAATATTCACCTGTTTGCTCCCATTGTGAACAGGCTCAATCCCATAAGAGAAGAACCCATCAGAGAACATGCCGCTGAGAAACAACAGATGCAGGTTGAAAAGCATTGAGGTGTTTGTAATATGTGATGGTATGGATGTATTTCTACTGCTGCACTCACCACAGGCCGTGGCAGGTGGAGACAGCAGCCCAGGACTCTGCTAAACCTCTTAACCTTCCCTGGTAGTAGCAGTGCTCTCCCCCCTGTGGAAACAACAAACCTTTGTTTCATAAAAGGGCCACTGCTGACCCACTCCAGACTTCCCAGGCATGCTTTTACTGCATTACATATCATTATAGGTCAGCATGGCGAAAAGAAAATACTTCATACGCCAACCTCGTCTACCTCTCTCCACGCAGCCACGGTTGAGGCACAGTGTGTGACCTACTTATGTCCTCTGTTCTACTCTACTCTCATGTGCTTTGCTCACAATAAGGGTGGAAGAAAGCCCAGATCGAGGACCTCTTTAATAAATTAACACTTTTGCTAGCAATGAGGAGTAAAGCAAGCAGGCTGCAGCTCGAGGGTATGACACTGCAGAGAAATCTGCTTCACAAGGCGACGCTGGTGAGGAGGAAACACCGGGGAAAGCGAGAAAGTCTGTTTCACCGGGATCAAATTGAGCTCAACAGGACGTCTCAGCCTCGCAACAACAGCTCGGAAAGACATGTGGACAAAAAAAGGGTCTGGTGGCGCGCTACCCTGAAAGCGTCACGCCTGCCATGACCAGCAGCAACAGCATCATCGTCACGTGAGGCCTCCATCCAGCTGAGCCGCAATCTGGTCTGCCTGCAGGGTCTGCACACCCAGCCGTGCACGCGTTGCCTCTCCCACCACTCTGCGTGCAAACCGATTGTCTACAACCCCTCCCCCCAAAAAATGCTAAAGCTCATCGTCTTTTGCATTAACTGGCATTTCACTCCTTGTTTCCTCTCCTCCTTACGCTCCAGCTCTGCTATTCCCTCCCTCTTGGTCTTTCTTTCATTCTCGTGGCTGCCAAGAAGTTAATGATACTACTGAGCTAACTGGTTGCTATGGAAACAAGCCCATGATTGGTCAGGGTGAGCCAAGGAGAGTTTTGAAATGATTGTGGGTGGGGACATGCAGTGCTGGCTAGGTGGGTGGGCGCTCGAGGGGCAGTGAGTGGCACATATGTCCAAAGAAAAAGAAAAACAAGCCGTCCCAGTCACGTTCCTCTTGTCTGTCCTCATGCAAACACATTAAAGGTTTCATCTGTTCCTCGGTATATCATGATCATGGTATCAGTGGGCTTTTGGGCTTTGCATCACTTCTTTCCGTCATGGCCATCAGAGAAAGGCTGCAGACTTCCAGGTAAACCACTTTCGAGCAGCCCAGTAGGCCTAAATCCTAACAGCTACAAGGCAGCCTACTTTTGAAGCAGACTACATGATGCACTCTCTATAAATAGATAAAACAAGAGGATGAGATCAAACTGTAGAAATATCAATAAAGCATTATGTTGAGAATTAAACATAAAAGAAAAACACACATAAATGATCTATTTGTTTCTAATATAAGAATTGAATATCTTCATTTTGCACTCCGTATGAATAATTCTGTTTTACAATGTGCTTTAGATCAGCTGAGGAGCACATCTGATGTGTCAAAATGCACAGAAATCACTTCACCTACTACCATCATGTCAGCACACACTCACAACCCACATGCAAAATCTTACCAGAGCCTGCAAGGGTCTGCCGTCGTGGTTAAAGTGCCGCTCTACATAATCTGAAGCCAGCAGGTGACTGCAGCGAGAGGAGAGATATTATCAGCATATGCAACAGCAACAGAGGGGAGTCAGAGAAAATTGAATCTGGGAAACCTTCCATCGTAGGTTCTCCCCTCAAATGTATTCAGTATAAGAAAAAAAGGAGACCTTATTAGCATGTGTTATTATTAAAATGTGTCTGCGATAGTGCCACATTGGTATTCCCCATCTTGTCTTGTAACATAATAGTGGCGCTAAGTGCATTTGTGTGAGAGCAGGGAAATGCTAATGAGAACAGCTGCAGTAAATTAAGAGCACTTACTGATACAAGCATGATGAAAAAGGGGGGAAAAAACTGATATGATGATACTAACTGGTTTAGCTCCAGGTCTAGAGTGAAGGTGCGTCCGAAGGCTTCGACTTGAAAGCAGCTCTGGGCCAAGTGGACAGGCTGAGGAAACAGTTGCAAAGACAGATTTGACATATGAATCAAAGTTTAAAAAATACACCCGTGGTGAAGTATTTTGCCACGTTACAGCCGCATTGATTTTAAAACATCTCATGAATAATTCAACAAAAAATCAATGCGCTTTAAAAGCATCTGTGGAGCTGAACTATGATTGATAAGGCCCTCATTGTTTGGAGATAGCTGCCAACATTCAGCAGCTATGACCGCAGAGAGCTATCCAGTCTAGCGTTTTGTGATAGAGATGGATGAAGAGGGGCTTGGCAGAAGGAAGGCAGGAGGAGGTGGAGAAAACTTGACTGGGATCGTCTATATTGAGCCATGCTGTGCCAATGTCCCTCATGGACTGCTGCCAGCATTGAGGAGGTGAAAAGACAGAAAGAAATATACTGTGGATAAACAGTGTGTCTCTTCAGCAGTCTTGACTGTGCCAGCGTGGCTTTGATCTCAGTCTGGAGGAACCAGGCCACAGTGAATCACCGGGCTTTTACAACAAAATGCATCACTCTCCAGAAATGATTCCCTCCAGTGAGTACAGACAACAGACTTCTTACTACTGTCTTGGAGAGGATGAAGCATTACAAATGCTCACTGTCAGCATATAGTAGCATTGTTGCACTGCATTATTCAGGCTACATTTGTACATGTTCTTGATGTGGCTGACAAAACAAATTCACCCCTGGGCCCATTAAAAAGCTTCTCTGGTGGAGATTGTAGCAGGCACAAAAAAAAACGTTCTTATGTAAGAAATTTGGTTTCATAACTGTGGCTTAATATGCACTTTGGGATGAAACAGCTATGCAGATCATTCATTTTGTCTTCAATGGTTCCAACCTGGTATTACTCAGTTGGAGCAGACTTATACGTCTATGGTTTCCACTCTAATTCCTCCCAGAAAAAGACGTTGAAGGGGGAGAAACAACAACCAAGGAAAGAAATCTTTGGTTCGGATGCATCACACTACTTAACCAAAGACTTCTTCAAAGGTTATATCAATGCTTTTATTGTCTTACGCTCAACTAGAAGCTCAAGCTGTAATGCTTCATGTCCACTATTCACATTTGAAGCTACATTTTAACTGCAAATCTCAAATTTCCAACTTCTGATTAGGAACATTAATAGAGAAAAAGGAAAAAGGAATTTTATAGCTGGTGTGGTAACTTATGCTTCATTTCACTAAGAGTTAGCTTTCAGCAAAAGAAAGCTTAAACTATTTGAATGTGTTGATCTAATGAGCTAAGTTCTGTCTTCTGCAAACAAGAAAATGATGTTACTTGTAAACCTAAACTGCAAACACAAAAGCAGTGACATCTTTATTTACAGTACACCCACTTATTACTATTAAACACATACAGTAGGCTACTGGTCAAATATAAAATGATTCCAAGTTGACTGAGGTACACTGAATGCAGCACAAAGGACTGAACAATGTTGACGACACATTTGCCAATCACATATATATATATGTATATATATATATATATAAATGTGTGTGTGGGTGTGTGTGTGTGTGTGTGTGTGTGTGTGTGTGTGTGTTCAAGAGTCAACAGGAATCAGGAATATTAATAACGATGATAAATGATAAAATGATAATATGCAAAACAGCTTTCCAGTTTTGTTTTGTTTTTAATAATTTCCATTGACTATGTGGAAAACTTTTCAGCTTTTGTGGTGAATTTTGTAAACCAACTCTGTTCTGGGATGATTTATCACAACACTGATTAACAGGAAAACCATTGCTCTCGATGTTGAGCTACTGCGTGCCACCAGAACAGATTCATGAGGCCTTGAAATGAATTTTTTTCAAGTATCTGCGTTCAGCCTGAGGAGTGGAAGTCTATTCATTCAAAGATATGCTCTCCAAGGTGAGGGCTAAGGTGGTATATGTGATTATAGCTGTTTTATTTGTTTAATGGCAGTGTTAGTAAAATAGTCTGCAGCTATTGGCTCTAAACTGTATGAGTCCATGGTTCACAACAAAGACATCTGTGAGCCAATCAAAAAAGTACCTTTTTTGCTCATCAAAATGTCTCTTTTAATATCTACATTTACAAAAAGCTCAAATAAACATGAAAAAAGGAGTTAGTCAAAATGCAGCTTCATCTATTTTCACACAGCCTGATGCAACATTAGAAAAAAGAAACAAGTTCAGCTTGTCAGCCCTGCTGATTCTAAATTTATCTTCATCCCAAGTATCTTAAATATTTTAATAAAAGGAACACAGCAGGCTTTGATGACTTGTCAATGGAGCCATCATAACTACCTTACAAATTCCATGTTATCTGCCATTTATGTCATTTTTTTCTCTTTAAAAAACATCAACCTAAAATATGATAATACATTTTCTGACTGCTCAGAGTTATGTGCCCTGTGCTAACATTAAAATGAGCCACATCAGAAACGAGGCTCAGGAGAGAAGATAAGGCGAGTGCTTCAGCTTCTTGGACCATGCAGTACTTCTCATACAGGCCTGCTACATATTTAATGGGGACATACTTTAAAACACCACTGAATAATGAACAAGTCAGGCCTCAGCCCAGGAACTAGATGATCAGACATGGTGTCTGGATAAGACTTAAATATAAACATAATGTAAAGGCTTAAATAGCTCCTTGACACGGTTGTGTTTACATCCAGTGCATGCCTCAGGAAGCAGGTCAGACTGGCCTTTTGTTTCAGAATTGGTCATGGCTTAACTTTGGGCTGGGAGAAAAAATTAAAACCAACACATCTTACAAACATTGGGCTGATGCTAAACTGCTGCAAGACAACACCCTGCACTGTCATTCCTGTGAAGCAGCAGAGAGCAGTATACTGTCACGCAGACAGCTGAAAAAATGAGGTTCCCATCAACAGAATAACAGTCTGTCTTAATGCCTCCCACACAGAGATGCTACATGTCACAGGAAAGCAGGAGACTTGAAATTGTGCAGTGACTTTTATTCCATGCACTTTTAGCCCCAAAGAAACGCTCTTCAGCGTAAGCTGATTGGTTTTCTGATTAAAACAGAATATCCTTCAGCACGATTCATCTGGGATGGTTTCTTTTTAATGAGATCTAGTTTCCATTTGATGGGGAGAAACCTTGTCAAGGATTCTTGAGTGTCTCTGAAGGCCAAATTAAGCCTGCCATGCAAAGAATTCACAACATGAAAACTAAAAATAACTGGAGATTTTGTGAAAACGGAGAGTTCATTCAGAGAAACAACTTACTGAACTGTCCCCACTGCTGTTCTTCACCCTGGTATCTAAGTGGTCATGAGCCATCTCCTCCTCCGACTTGATTTGTTGCACCAGCTGTTTTGGATATGTAACCTCAGTTGAAGGGTCCCCATCATCCAGTTTATCAGACTGGGTAAACCAGTCCCACATGCCTCCATCTTCCCCCGGGCTCCTGTCCAAACCTACAGCACAACAAGGAAACTCTCACTCTGCAGCCTCATGAGTATACAATATGGGTTTGGCAAACACTGGGAAAGGATTACAACACTTTTATGAATAAAATGTCACGCACAAAAAATCTAATCTAATAATGATTTAGTGACCTAATTAACTGTCCACAAAATGGTGTTTAATCTATTTAAAGAAATGTAGTGGGATAAAATTAGTGGGTTTTAATGGAAAATTATGAATGCACCAATATTAAAAGCCTCACTAACGCCCATATAGGCACAGACAGGCTTTATACATTAATCAGAACCTCAGTGATCATTAGCAAGGATGCAGATAATTTGTCTGGTGATTATATTTTAAGAAGATTTAACACCGTTTGAAGGATACGTCTGCTTCAGTATAAGAGGAATATTTGCTATGGAAATGTGTTGATGCAGCAGAAATACCGGTTGGCCAGTAGGTTGGTTGACACTGACAGCCCCCAACAATAAAATCACAGCCTACACTGGGTTAAAAAAGCGCTGTTCAAGGCGGAAAAAAAATTGTGGATGTGAAGGTAACGAAAAGGGTGCTCCCGCTCTCTCGCCTCCCTCTCGCTTACCTGAGACTGCAAGCCTCTCGCCCACTGCAGCAAAGACCATGAAGCACCACACCGCCAGCATGATCTTCACATATTCCCTCGGATTAAAGCATCGAGAGCAGCAAATAAGATGTCAAGAACTGGAAAGGTGGAGAGGAGGAAAAAGACCAAAAAACGCACAGCAGAGACGATGGCGAAGATCCAAAGTTAATCTGCTAAACATTTGATGATGCGCGTCCTCTCATCTCTCCCCCCCTCTCTACCTCTCACCCTCTCAGCTATGGCCAACACCGCTACGGAGGGTTTGGATTTGCATCTCAGAATGATGAAAAACGAATCGATCAGAACCTAGAGAGGGACCAGGGATGAAAATAGTGAGGAGCGGGAGAGCGCGCATAGCGGACGCATCGTTCCGCAAGGCTGCGCGGGTGCGTAGTATGGCTGTAAGGATGAGGTTATATGTGCATGTGTGTATATGTGTGTGTATTTGCGGTATGCGGAAACTAGAGGATGGGAAAGCAAAGAGAAATGCATTGGGTCTGCGGTGAGGAGGACACGTGGGGCCGTGGTATCCTCCCTCAACCAGAGCAGCCTCCTCCTCCCGTTGCCATGCAGCTACGCAGGAGGAGGATGCAACAGCCTTAAGGGGGATTAGGGACAAACAGTTAATTCATTGCTAAAGTAAGGGTGTGAATGGTGGACGAGCCTTTCTCGGAATAGTGACATGAGGACTATAGGTCTGCGAGAAGGAAGGCGTGTCCGACAGCAGCAAAAGCGCCATCAGTGGCCTCACATTGTCTCGCACGCTCCAAGTTTGTTTCATGGTAACAGGCTCAAAGAGTTGGAGATATTTTTGTCATTCACCTATATTTATAACTCTCGCTGTTAGACTTGCAGATAAGTCCCTTTCATTTTTCTGCTGTGAAATATTAAATAAATACAAGTACCATTATAACTCCATTTAGACTATTATTAAAATGAAAGTTGCATCTGATGTGCACTAATAACTGAACAATGATTTTTAGACGTCCATTTGAGCTTGAACATTGCAAACCAATTCACTGAGCTGATATAATTGTATGTAAACACAATATTGATATGTCTGAATTATAATTTTGATATGAATTTGTGCTGCTTTCTAAGATAAATAGTTTCATTCATCATCAGTGGGCCTGATAAAGCAGCTTTTCTTGTAACATCTTGTAACACCACATGTTACATAAGCACGTGGTTGCACTTTATTGCAATAAAGTAACTACAACCACCCAGCAAACCTATAGTTAAGCGATGGTACAAGGACTACAAAACATGACCATCCGACATAAGATTTCCAGAGATGATGTGCAAGTTGGGAGCAGGGAAACACGAGAGATCCTACTTTCTGACTTTTTTGTGTGTCAAAACCATACAGTTGACTTGTTTCTGTAAATGGTAACCATATATAGAGCTCTCCAAATGAAGCTGGAGACCTGCAGAGCTGTGTTGCTGTCTGAGCCCTCTAACCTGCAGGGTTTAGCCTGCTTGATGCAGGGAAGTCTTCCAGGAGCCATCCTGCGACACATCCCACTAATGGAGGCACATTGTGCACTGACAGCCCCCTCTGAATATTTCATTTACCTCCCTTTGAGACCGACAAGGGATGAAAAAAAGAGGGAAAGAGATAGAGGAGTGAATAGTAGGAGGAATACTGCATCAAGGAGGAAATATGCCTCTTATGCTCATCCACCTAAATAAAAGGACAATGAAAATTCCCATTCTCAAACTCAAAACACAAATAATTTCGATGTAAATTTGCCTCTCTGCTGTTAATCTGACCACAAACATCTCCACTCTTCTTCATGCGCTTGGCAACAGTAGAAGTCAGATGATTAAGAATTCAATTGCGGCAAAGTTAAGTGATAAAAAGTGCAAGGAGAGCTGTGGGCAGCCGGGGTTGCAGATGGGTCTAATCGGACATTCTCAAATTACATTTTCTAAGGTGAATCGTTCATGGAGTTTAGGCCTGGAAACAAAACTGGGAAAGCCACAAGGAGAGTCAGTCTCAAGCAGTTCGCAAATTTTAAAATTCAGAGAAATTATGTGAAAACCAGTCATTTATTTTCACTGGAAAGAAGTGTGGCATCTCACAACTAATTTACATTCAGCAGTTCAGCAAAAAACAAAAATCCAAAAAAGGAAGTCTTGAAGCCGAGGCAGAGTTCTTCACCCTGGGAAACACTGTGTGCTACACTGCTCACCTATTCAAGAACATTTTATCACCATTAAAGCACTATGAGAACATGAAGAATCTCAACATGTTAGAGGCAAAGTTGAAAACAATACGGCTGTGATCTTCAGCACACAGGAATATGCTATGTGTGCTGGAGCAGAAAGCATTACTGCACATTACTTGCCGGGAATAATGATAATGCTAAATGACATACACAGATATTGGAGCAGCATATCGGCCCATCCAGACATCTTTTTCAAGGATTGTTCTTGTTTCAGAAAGACAACATCTGGAAACATAAGAGATAGAGTGGGGTCTACTTTTAAATCTAGACCTTCGCACTAAAAAAGAACTGATTAATCGCTGTTGTTTTTCACTATTTTTTATTAATTATTGGAGTTTGAAATATTTCATTGTGTTTTTGTTTATAACTGAAGCATCATTGCTTTTGGAAGAAGGGTTTTAGATCTTATCAGGTAGTGTAAAGGCACACCACCCTCTGCTGTACACATTGCTGTATCACACTTACTGAAATAAGTCAAGAATAAAAAAGAATTAAAATCTTTCTTTTAGAGATACACTTAGAGTTGGGGATACAATGTCAGAATACACGTAAAATGCACATGGGTGAATTTTTGATCCTCTCAAAATTTTAAAATGCATATGTACAGCTGTTCAAAGGGAAATTTCTTACAGCAGAACATGCTGTTCTTAAATGAAGAAATCACAAAAAAGTCACCAGTAGAAGTGTCTGAACCATTAATAGACCACGAAATATTTGGTTAAATGAAAACTTGTATTTGAATAGTCTTCCTCATCATACTTTTCATATTTTATATTATTAATCAAGAGATAACCTACATTAATGATACTGTGTAGCACACATTTTTTGTATATTTGAATATCCCTAACTCTTCAATTCAATTCAATTCAATTCAATTCAATTCAACTTTATTTCTATAGCGCCAATTCATAACAAAGTCATCTCAAGGCGCTTCACTGACAATCAGTCCAAGTGATCTGATTGTCACACATTCATATATACATATATACTACCCAATTGATAACAAAATAGCCTATGTAAGGAAACCAACAGACTGCATCAAAAAGAGTCAACGATCAATCCCCTTCTGAGCAAGCTTCAGGCGACAGTGGGGAGAAAAACTCCCATTTAACAGGAAGGCAAAACCTCCAGCAGAACCCGGCTCAGGGAGGGCGGCCATCTGCCTCGACCGGTTGGGGGTGGATAAATCCATAAATGCAAGTTAAACCTCTGTAGTGAACATTATCCTAAAATGTCTTCTCTAACCCGGAGACAGTTTTAAATGAACTGAAGCAAAGTAAAAAAAATCTTACTGTATAATCACTGTTAGATTTTCTTTACTTTTTCAAATTGCTTGATGTTCGTGACCAACCATTAGTTTAAAAGCCTGCATCTCTAATGATATGTGGTGTATTCATGCCTACGCAACTGGCAACTTGCACATCTTGCGCAGGTATCATAAATGATGAAAGTATACAGGGCTCTGAGCAACATATAGTTGTACTCAAACGTTTACACACCCTTGCAGAATTTATGATGTTTTTGGTCATTTTTCTTAGAGTAAGAATATGACACAAAAACCTTTTGTTCACTCAAGGTTAGTGGTTGGGTGGAGCCATTTGTTTTGCAACAGCTGTGTTTTCTTTTTTACAGCAATATGAACTATCAAGATGACCCTGATGAAAAGTTTAGACACCCTGACTCACACACCCTTTTGGTCCGATAACATACACACAAGTTGACACAAAATGCTACTTTCTGGGCTCCTGAGACCCTTGCATCTCTCACCCATTGCTGCAATGACATTGTTGTTTTCTGACTCTTGGAGAAAGCAAAACTGTGTGGGGAAAAATTTGATTGGATTGCATCAAATGGGAAAAGAAAATTAAAATATTTCCAAGGATGTGAGGATTTCATCAGCAGTGTTCGAACAAGAGGCGGAACTGCCAGGAAATGTATTCAATATGCAAAAAACCCCACAAATAACTTCAGCTGAGTACAGGACTCTGAAAAAATGGTGTGACTGTTTCAGGATGCGCATTAAAGGGCACTTAAATGGTTGAGTCGCCAGAAGAAAGCCATTCCTGTGTAACTGCCACAAAGCAGCCCACTTATAATACACTAAAAAGCCAGAGACAAGCCTCCAAACTTCTACATCACTTTCTAGTTATGTGACCAAAATTGAGCTTTTTAAAGAGGAGTGAACAAGGCCTATGATGAAAGGTTCACCATTCTGTAAAGTACAGAGGTGGATTGCTGATGTTTTGGGGTGTTGTGAGCTTAAAATGCACAGAAAACTTGGTTAAAATGGATAGCAAGGTAGATGAAGCATTTTATCAGAGAATACTGGAGGAAAGAACCGTGTTTGCACTTTTTAGCACAACTGTAGGTTTCCATCAAGATGTTCTTTTCAGAAAAGGCCTTGTAAATTTCAATAAGGCGATGCTTAACCTTATACTGAATCCTTGACCATTTGAAATTTGAAAACTATTATGAATTGTATATAATAGCGATAAAGACTCAGCAGTGTTGAGCAGTTAGCCTCCTGAGACCCTGGTTTTTCTTTGACTTACGTTTCTTCTAGCCAGAGGGGTAAGGAGGGACTAATAAATAAAAATGTACATGCATGTGGATTATCCTTATTTTTATGATTTTACGTATATGACATAAATGTAAAAATAATCATAAACTGAAAAATAAAATCTCTTCTGGCACCACCAAATTGCAGTTTCACAGATTAATAGTAAAATTAGCAACATTTAGTGATATCGTGCAGTAGACCAAATATGTGATGGCCTCGTGTGAAAACGCTAAAATCCAATTTGCCAACAAAAATGGGATGTTGGTCTCCTATAGGTTTGGCAACAGGTTTCCTCAGTCTCGAGACATTTAAAAGACTGTTGTAAAAATAAACGAAGATGCTTGTAGCTTACATCAAATTCAAAATGACCTAATATTTTTCATGAAATAGTAAAATTTTCTCACTTTTCACATTTGATTTGATATTCTGATGCTTTTAGAGATGGGGTTGTACTTCACGATAAACGAGGCTGTTGAGCTGCCGACAGACAGCTAGTAGCTCACTGTTGTGGCTGTTGCTTGGCAGACTTGTCAAGGTCCTGGAAAGCTCTCAGAGCAAGCCTTATTAGCCCGAGGCGGCATGCATAGTCACCATTCACTCCTCTCCACAGTATGATTTAGGATGAGTGATTGATTGAGCAATGCCCGGCTTTACTGCTTCATCACACTCACACACACACATACGACCATCATTTAACAGTTGCCATGACAACATTCAATTCCCCTTCATTCTAAAACACATTGCAGACTTTCTAAAAATAAAATGTGTTGTCTTTTCTCACAGACTCCTCTCCAGACGACAGCCCTCGGAGCAAATCCTTATCTATTACAAGGTTTGGCTGTAAAACTGCAGGACCTGACTAATTAATACTCACACACACAAAAAAAAATCATATGCTGTATTTTATGCAGCAAAGGTGCTAAATTTTGTTGTAGTTTCGTTTGGTTGAGACCTGATGGTTGAGTTTGTACAGCAAAAGAAAAGCTGAACCTCAGTGTTATTCTGTGGGCTGAAGCGAGACGCAGAGCGTGAAGCCAACACAAGCCCACCAGACTCATTGAGACAGAGAGAGTGGGGATATTGTGTGCAGTGCAGGGAGACAGATTAAGGCCATGTCAAATGCCACTTAAGCAGCAGAACAGACAGCCAACTCATGGATGTGACTTTTATAGAGATATAACCAAATTATATATGACAGAAATGATCACCGTTTATAAGGATAGCTCATCACCCTTCTCCACTTTTCTGCCTCACTTACAGGACAAACTGACATTGTAGCAGAAACACATTTAACGTAATTACTTTCTTTTTGGGGGGGAGTAACATAGAAAGAAACAAGACTGTCAAGAGTTTGGCAAAACTATAATAATATTCTTAATGTGACTTTGTTCAGCTGCATGAGTAAGTGGGCTGATGCGCCTTAAGTCGCCCTCATCTTTGCTGCCGAGGGCGGTGAGCCATTCAACGCTTGGATCTTATGTAACACTGAAAGGATGGGCTGTCAGTAGGAAGGAAATCATCCGTCCTATGATTGATTTCAAAAGCTGACCACTGTGTTGGCTGTGACAAACACTCTTAAGACCGAGAGGAAAACACACTGACCTCATTTAGCAGTAAAATACCCACAGATCACTTTATTTAGTATCAAGTAAACACACAACATGTTCTTCTTTAAAATGTAGGATGGAATTCAGTTTACAAAGAGTGCGTGCTTGTATTAACTCTGACATAATGTGCATTTTTTTGGTTGAATGATAACTAAGTGAAGTCATCTTTGTTCAATAGCAGCTGATAATGATGAGGTAGACAGTGACACACCCAATATGCAAACATCTGGATGTTACAAAATTAACAAACCAGTTGGTAGTCATCTTGGCTATAAATGCTTACTGTTGGTTAAAAACAGACACATGGAGGAAAACAACCTGCATAGGGCTGCATACTAATGCCAAGAAAAGATTCACTATAAATACAACACCTATACAGCCAGTTAACAAACATTACACCTTGGGCTGCAATGTACAGACTCAACATAAGAATGAGAATTGCGGATTTAGTTTAAGTAGTTCTATTATCCTGATTAAATGAAACCTGATCAATTGGTTTCAGGTATAGGAATCATTAACTGGAATCCATATAATAAGATAATTTATCTTAAAGATACATTGAGCACAAAATCTGGGAACAAAAAAAAAAACAAAAAAAAAAACAAAGCTCTTTCACAAGATATACAATTTAGAGTATAAAAATAAACTTTATAAATATATACTCAGACTAAAGCGATAATAACTACATATCAGCAGCTTGGATTTACAGTTGAATGGTGTTATTATCTAATACTTGGCGTTCTGTTAGGTTACTTGGCAATGTGGCCATGAACACAAATAACATCTGTAGATGATACATACAGTTTTATGGTAGTAATAGTAATTATAATACACATATATTGGACAGTTTCAGCACACAGTTTCTCTGCATTATTCATTTCGAGTTAATACATTGAAAGGAAAAATTTGTCAGTCAAGCTTTACTTCCACAAAAACGGATCCCGCTCAGGTTATCTTCATCCTTAAAGTCGAGGTAATATTACATTTGTAGCCACAACATTGCAGTTAATAAGCGTTTGTAAGATAAGCAACTACTACACAACAAAACCACTTCACACTGACAATAAATGAAACTGCTAGCCAAGAAACAAAGATGTTATAATTCCTCTACTTTGCCTTTCATCGTGAAACGTTTTAGTCACGTAACAGTCTGTTAGTTAGTTTAACAGTCATTTACCGCCTACTGAAGCACTCACAACCTCAGCGGAGGGGAGCATCACATCATGTAGAGTAAGGTGCACATGAACACCTTAACAGTCATAGATCACTGAAGAAAGCTATCAGAGAGTATAACAGTTCATGTCAGAGGCTATTGAGTAATACATAATAAACTTGATTTAATTATTTCAGTACTTAAAATTCAGATAACAGTCACACACCAACAGAATGAAATGTGTAATATAACTTTAAAAAAAAGAAAAGCAAAACATAAACAACAAAGTCATGACTACAGTTAACATGATCTGACTTTCTCCTGTAAAATCACATTGCATTGTCCCACAGGTTGTGAGTATCACTGTGTTCCAGTTAGATGTAGAGCTGCCTTCGCTGGCCACAGTAACAGTCACAGTTTGAGTAGTGTGTGATGCGTAAATATAATATCTAGTGTTTCACAAGTGTGCAACTCTGAAGGTACATCACAAAGACCACTACAGTCACTGCTATCATTTGAGTATATATACAAAGAGCCTCAACATTAATCTGTAATGCTTTCTCTCTGAGTCAGGTGTTCGGATGACACAGAAGTACCAAACCGGCTGACTCAGACTCTCAGCTGTACAGCAGCGTTGCCTGACAGCTAAAGAAAACAAACTGCCATCAGGAGATCTGGTTTAAAAGTGTAACTTTACCATACATTCGCTACGCTAAACTACCCCACTTACAGAGCAAATGTACAGCAACCGAAAGCACAATGCTGCACAGTTACACAACCTTATTCCATGGCAACCGTGTTGATGATTTGACAGCAACTGCTCAGCAGCTCCCGCTGCGCGCCTCAGTCGGCCTTGTCCTCGCCGTTCTTGGCCCACCCTCGGCTCATCGCTGCCACCACGATGCTGTACATGTTGAGCCAGGCTTGACGCAGCGGCGCCGTGTAGGCCTGGCCCAGACTGCACTGCAACATGTAGAGAAGGGACTCACCCACCAACTGCAGAAGTCAAAACAAACAAGCACACAGACAGAAGAAAACCAAGTGTTCACTTCTCATTTTTTTGATGAAATAGCTGTTTTAGTCATGGTATTAGATGCTATTAGATCCTACAGCGAATGACTGAGTGCTGACTCCCACTGCCTGATGCTTCCTCCCCAGGTTGAGTAGAAAGTCCTCCAAGGAGTGGAGATCATCGAGGTGGCTGACTGCTGCGTCGATCACAAGCATCACCTGGGATCGTACACACAGATGTTTAGAGCCGCTGCTTCTGATATCTGTACACAAATAGTGCTCTCTGATTGAACAAAGCTCACCTTGGTGACATGATCCAGGAACTCGGGGCTGGACAGGCAGTCTTGTGTGGAACTACAGTTCGTACTGTAGCGGAAAAGACTGAGGAGCGCAGGGTCCAGCTCAAACAACCTACCACAGACAAACACCAAACTCTTCTATAAGTGCACAAACACGGCATGAGTTCAAACATTCACAAAGACACACAATCAGTCTACGATTCACATATCTACAAGTCTCTGCTGCTTGTGTCTTATTTAGCAGCTGTCTCAAAGTAAATTGGATTATTGCAGTCTGTCGCCAAGCAACAAGTCAAGCCTCCGGTCCCTTCATGGTGAAAATGTGCAGTGAAGGATTTCGCACAACTCTCTATGCACACGTGTTACATATTCCATATCAATGTGAGAAAACAAAGCATGATCTCATTAGTTTAAATAATTGAGCTAATTTATGTTACCCGAAGATAACCCTTGTCTTCTATGCAGCATCGCTATGTCTCTCCATCTACATCGCGCTGAATCTGTGGAAAATTACCTGGAGAACATGATGACACCATGTGGAACTTTGTTCTTGCCCAGGCTTTCCCAGCTGCTTCGTATCATCTCCTTGTCTTTCCCTGACAGCTTCTCCATCCTCCCTCAAGCTGCAAGCACGAGACAAGTTCTTCTGGAGGGGAAACACACAACTCCTCTACAGGACGAGGCTCAATTTGAGGAAAGCCATAGTATTTGGGCGAATCCACGAGCAAAACTTCCGCCAACCCACCTGGAAAACAAAGTGGAACATCACGTGATCTATGTAGGTTTGCTGATCATGATTAAGATGTGAAGTGGCAGAGGCGATGCAGGAGAAATGATCATACTGTACCTTTTTGTGGCCGGTCTTCTCTCTGAACTTCTTCTGGTTTCGGCCGGGCTCTGGGGGCTGTCTATGTGTGAGGAAGTGTGTTGTGTTGTGCAGGCAGCAGCCTGACACTGTTGTGGACTTGTTCTCTCTTTCCCCGGCCCACGGTACAGCCAGGAAGACAAGTTCTGCCACGCTCTTATCTGTCACACTGGCTGCTATCTCTCTCCCTTTCCCGTTTGCCTCTTGATATGCTCTCTCTCCAGCACTGGGGATATTATTCATGCCACTGAAGGAGAAAAAGAGGGATCTCTCTCTTCTGCTCCGAAGAGGCTGCAGTGAGCCACAGCTCCTCCTGCAGGTGAACCAAGGACTACAATACCATGTGCACGCAGAAAAACTTGCCCATTGCACTTTTACATTATAATCAAGGGCATGTGAATAAACAAGAAATTAAACAGAAGCGCAGAAAAAACTGAAAACACAGAATAAGTATTTTACAGTCCAATTGTTGGTTTAGAGACGGTGAAATCCATTTGAGGCCTGTATCATCTGTTTCTAAAATGTGCCCCCGGCTACCTACATCTGCCACCCATGCATTTACAAAATTAAATGTGTGGGAATTTTAACGGCTAGAATAATAAGAGACCTGAACGTGCCACCTTGGTGAAATTATATTGTTCATCTACTATGCAGAGCCACTCCTCAAACAGCGTGATCATAACATTCAGTGGCCAAGCGTACAGCCTCTCATTAATCTAAATGAGATGTGTTTGTTCCCACTCTCAGCCTCCAAACACGCATTTGAGGCGAGAGTTTAAATTAATGTCACTCCTTCTGCGCATTCACGCATTTCAAAGACGCAGATTCCCACTCAGGTGTTACCTAACAGGTTGGGAAGGGATTGGTTTTTGTTTGCAGCCGTGCATCAGGAAATCAGAGGTGCATAGTTTTCTCCTGAGGGACTACAAGGCAGAGCGGGGAGGGATACAGGGTTCCCATGACAACCTGACAGGATGGAGCCCTTGAAGCTTTGTCATGTGGTATTTGAGATCTCAAAGAAGGGGGCTTCATGTTTATTTACTATAGCTATATATTTTTGGATCTTTCAAAAATATGAATCTTAGGATTCCTTTTTATTTCACCAACAGTCATGATGATTTATGTAACAGCCTGTTTTTATGCTCAAAGCTGAAAAGAAACTGCACATCACTCAGCTGGCAAAAAACTGTGTTACAAACCAAAATTCATCAAAAATACGTTCAATAGTTTTAAGTTTTGGTACACTGGCCTACAAATGATCTGACCTACAGGATGACCCTTTGATTATACTTTTGTATATGTTCAAACAGTCCCAAGTGATTTGTAAGTAATTCTCTGAAATTCCTGGCAGCCTGCTGTCAAAGCACAAAAGCACAGCAAAAGCCAGTGTACATGACCATTTGATGTGGATTTGCAGGCTTGGAGCAAACCACTGAACTGGTCTGTGTGACTACAGATGCACAGTGAGGATTGTTTACTTAGCTGGCAGTGTGGCTGTAGAAAATAACTAGGAACTTTAACCCAACCATCTAAGAAAAGTCAATGTCAGATGCTTGATGTTCTTAAGGGACATTTTCAATTAAAAACACATTTATTTAGATTATTTCTAGAATCAAAGTATTACAACTATGAGCATTGTAAGATTTGATTTCTTGAAAGGTACTGCAAGCATGATCTTTTTGGTAATTGTGAATAAAATGTTCCTGATTTTGCAGCACAAGTTGGCCTGTTTTTTAGTGTTTATTCTGGAAACATGTTCATCATCTTCTAAAATTACAGTCTTCAAATTTTTAGGTAAAACGTTTATACACTTTTTACAATCTTCATGTACATCTATGCAAACAGCATGAACCTGGGCTTTGCATTTAAAATATCAATGATAAACATATTGTATAAATTTCTATTTTCTTCCAGTTGCAGAGCAGAAGCTCTCTGATTGCAAAGTCCATGTGTTTTGTAATTTCATAATTTATAGGTATATGTCTTAAACTATCAAATCTTTGGTGTTCACCATGACATGAATCATTTTTGAGGACAGTGTTGTTTTCTAGTGGAGAGACCACAAAAAGCCCAGTGCCGCTTCAACCTTTTTGATCATGGCATTTCTTCCTCTTTGGACTTCACGCTCTTCTCCTCCACCTCTTCAATTTTCTCCCCGTCGTCTACATTTTCTTCCCTAAATCAGACATGTTGGGTTAGAAAATCGCTATATTGTAATTAAGTCGAACTTTTACTTGGCTACAGTATTTGTCTTTTCTTCACTAAAGACTGTAGCCTAGCTCAGAAAATTATGTAATTTAATATGACCAAACCACATGAAGTCCTTGGCTCTCAACCGGCAGTGCTATTCATAATTTTCCGGACACTGCCGCTCAACACAAAGGATGGACAAAACTTGCTTCAAGCTCCCTCTGCATACCTGCTCTGAATGTGGTTTCCATCGCCGCCGTCATTAGTTTCTGTTTCGTCATCATCAGATTCGATTTCTTCTCCGTTTTTTTCCACAAACTCCTCTTTTAACCCGACTTTCTCCAGCTTGCTCCGATATGTCTGCTCAGCATGGACCTTTGCATTTCTCTGTAAGGAAGAGCTCAATGTTACACTGCTGCAGCCTCATTTCATTCACACTGTGAATCTTAGTTTTAGGTTTATGCCTCCTACCTGTTTCACCTGTTCAAACAAATAAGGACGTTCACTAATCCGGGACTTCATGTCCCGTAATTCTCTCTTGTAATCTCTCATTCTCTGTTGATCGGCTTCCCTTTATGTAAGAAAAGATCGCAGTTTCTGTTACAGCCGTAGATTAAACCGTGTATGGTTGTTTGTTGCAATGTGAGGTGAAAAGGTTTACATCATTGGAAATTTGCCAGAACTAACCTATGGCGCTGCAGATTTTCATTATGCACCTCTTTCAAACTGCTATGTGGGTCCAGCAGCTTTGCGTGGAGGGTAACAGCCTTCTTCATGGCTTGAGATCTGATCTGGTAACTTCCCAGCCAGGCTGCACTCTCCTGATTCTTATTTTCTTTCATCTCCATTGAATTTCTATCAAAGTAAAAATGGTCAACATGCCAGATGATTTATTTTTTTGTGTGTAGAAACTATGAAAAGGAACGACCTGCCGTGTATGGCTCAAAGATCACACAAACTTAATCCAACCCACCTGATAGCCAGGGAACGCTTCCTTGCAGCATCAGAGATGAATGTGGGAAGTGTGTCATTAGACATCCACTTGCTTTTGCCAAAATTACTTATTTGAGGTGCCTGAATATGGAGAGACAAAAGCACCTCAAACCCATTTGGAATTTACTGGCCTAAAAGAAAACTGAAACATAGTATCTCATGACATTTTTACTGAAAATATTATCTGATCTTTTTTTCATCAGTTTTTTATTAAGAGTTCAGTTAGAAAACAATCCCATCCAGGTCATAGGTCTAGAGTATTACATTTAATATATGTGGATTTAGCCTCAGCTG
>JAVQJG010229212.1:0-27088 GCA_036024015.1 Craterocephalus amniculus
TCCCGATATCTCCGGCTACATGTTGAATATCAAGAAAGTGTTCCAACATCTCAATCAACATGAGGGTGAGTAAACAAATGAAGGCACATCATTCTGAGGGCGGAGTATCCCTTTAAGAACAATAAAAAAAGAACTGTGTCAGAGTTAATAGAGCTAATCATTAAATAGATAGGCCTACTTATTTTCATAAATTATGTGGTATTGAATTGCACCCTGAACTGCAGTACTCACCACTACCGATACCAGAATTTTGGGCAGTATCTGAGGCATTTCCGATACCGATACCAGTATCGAACAACTCTAGCTGGAACCAATCAGAACCCTTCCAGACTGCTGGTTTTAAAGCGGAATCAATATTTCCTTGTAAACCCGAAGGAGAAGATTTTAATTCTGTATTATTTAACCTAGAATTATTAATTCAGAATTCAAAAACATCATGTAACCTGATCCATATAACCTTGAACCATGTAACCTTGAAAACATCATGTATTGTCTTAATACAGTGTATAGTCATTTAGATGACAGTGACTTTCATCTCTGAGTCTTTAGGTCAGGTTGTCCGGTCCTGCAGAGGTACAGATGTTGTAGATGCGTCCCTCCTCCAGCACACCTGAATCATATGGCTACATTCCCTAATGGCCTCAAGTAACCCTGCTTCAGATGTTTCAAACATCTTTTTGACCAAAGTCTCAGGGCTGGACAGTACATTGAAAACGTACCTTCATCGCAACAGGCTGCAGTGCACAACACGCATGCAACCACCGCCCAAACTGGAAAAAAATAGCAGTCCCCATTTAAAGACATGAGTTAATCTCAGTGGCTGCAAAGTTGCTGCTGCCGTCTGTGGTATTTCCGTTTACTGTTGGCCACCCAGACACTTTGTGGGGTTTGATCAGAACATTTTAGCTGGGGTCTGATCCAGCAGTCTTTTCAAGTTTAGACAGTTTCTAACTGAATGAAAGGACATGGAAGTTGCAAAGCAGCCATGATGGGAGCCATTCAAATTCTCTGGGTTTCATGCAGATTCCTTTATCATCTGCTTTAACACAGAAAACACTGGAAAAGGAAAAAAATGCCTCAAAGCTCGTTCCACAAACTAATTTGTATGGATACATAAGAGGACAGCAGAGTGTGAAAGTGTATGTTTACGTCTCTGCCTTTTTAACCCCCAACTTTAATAATAAAGTCAACTTTTTTACTTTTTCAACTTGGTAGTTGTAATCAACTGGAATATCCTGACCCACACGTTGCATGGACAACGTCATGACGGAAATATGTGCCACTCTCAGGTTCTTCTTTCCATGTGAAAAGGAGTGACCCAGGGGTAATATTCATGTTTTTAGAAACTGGAATATGGGCATAATTGGGTTTCTGCCAGTGTTTACATGGCCGTGAACCTGGGTTTTGCTAATATGCTGGTTATGAAAGTTATTGGCTCTATGTAAACACAGTCAATGTGAGAAAAGTATCTGTTCATCAATTCATGTTTTATGTAATCTGCCTTCAGCTGATCATTGGTGAATGTGTCTGGTTCCAGGGATCTTTCTCAGTTTGTTAATTTTATACATTTGAAAACACATCTAGTGAACGGACTTTCGTCTTTCTGAGAAACATCAAAAAGTCTGCTCATTAATCTTCATCCCAGCACTGGAATGCTCTTCTGTCCAGCTAGATCATTAGATGAAGTCAATCACTGCAGATAAAATATTATCAGATTTTTTCAGCAGTATCTACGATGATTTAACCAATAAGCCAGCATCAGAGACTCTGAACGTAACCCTGCAGCAGTCAAACAGTGTGTGTGTGTGTTTTTATCAATTAATACTACAGCGGTTACACCAGTTTCATAGCGATCTTCTAAAAGCCAGACTGAATTTTTTTTTAGATGAACTGCAGGAGACAAAAAGTTCCCAACGGGTCTGATTTAAGGCTCCAACTTAACATGATGAGCGGTGGATCATTGGAAGTAACATCAGAACCTCTCCTCGGCCCAGCGTAAAGTCCAGCTTCTCATAATAAAACCAGCGGCTCATTTCACACTTTTACAATCATCTAAGAGGCTGGAACTAAAGTCCACATGGTTTTTCCTTGTGCTGCAGGTTTAAGCTTGTTTAAGCTTCAATATCTCCCACATTAGTCATTAACTCTCAGCACCAGGTCAGCTCTGTGTCTCCTAGCAACAACTGGCATAATAAACATGACGTGTTGCTGCATGTTCAGCATGACAGCAGCATGGAAACGCATCACATTGACAACTCTTCACTGAAACTTACCGAACTGTAGTGGCTGGGGAATAAATTCCTTTCTGTTAACATTTTGAACCCTTTTCTGTAGCACATTGTGAAGAAATGCATATTTTCAGCCAGAAAATGACCAGGTTCTCATCAGAATTCATTAGGGAGGGAACCACACACATGCTGGACGATCTACTTCCGCTGGTTTTCACGGGTTATTCGATAAGTGCATTGCTTTTTTGCTTTCTTCCCCCCACTGACGGTATTAAAACTGATACAGTTGCCATTTTTAAGACCCTGCTATATACCTTATTACTGCCCAACCGTACCGCATAAGCCCTCTGAATACTGTGTGTGAATTAGGATCACAAATCACAAACAGTCCTGGCAAACTGATCAAGACCATCTAAATGGCTTGTTTTGATAACTAACATGAATTGTGTCTCCTGAGCATTTGTAAAAGAAAAACTTACTGTCAAGTTGTCTCTCAATAGCTGCATGATTAATGTGCTGTCTTTGTAGGATTCTTCACTCAGTGTGTCCAGCTCTGCGATGGCGTCATCAAAAGCCTGCAAGGTTGAAGCAACATTTTAAAACGGTCTGAAGCAGACAAAGACAAAAACGGCAGAATAATGTGCTATCCCAGTTTAAATGTCCTCATCATGAACTTGCCTGTTTGGCCAGCTGGCAAGCTTCTTCGGGTGAATTGAGGATCTCGTAGAAGAAGACAGAGAAATTAAGGGCGAGGCCGAGACGGATTGGGTGCGTGGGCTGCATTTCCTCTTTGCTGATATCGAAGGCCTGTTTGTACGCGCTCTGCGAGTCATTAATAATGGCTGAGGAGGGAGAGAAAGCAAGAAAAATGGCAAACTTGTTAAAATGATTAAAATCAAACTCAGTGTTCCAGTGTTCAGGAAATTATCTTGGTTTGTGAGCATATTCACCACTAAAACACATGCAGAACATTATCAAATATTTCCCCAAAACGTTAGAGCACTAAACGCATGAAGACGATCACACCTTTCAAAAAAGCTCAAACTTCCTAAAAAGAACCCCTTTTCCACAGCAGCTATTTACACGCAGTAGCTGTCGAATATCCTCAATTCACACTAAAAATGTCAAAAAAGACAACGTACATAAGAGACCACAAAAATTTAATTAAGACCTATGGAGAGAACAAGTTAAATGTCTGGTTAGCGAGGCTGGAGAAACTGCATTAAACAGTCGTACCTGATGAGATCAAACCAGTCTGTGTATAATTAAAACTGCCACCAGAGGGCAACGAGGTCAAGGGTAACTTAAACATGAAACTCAGAGACCCCTCAACAGGTTTTCTAAATGCCTGAATGTCTTGCCCTGAAACGCCTGAGCTCCTTCTACTACAGCTTCCCTGCCCCTCAGGCTGGCTGATCAGCTGGTCCTTCATGTACCACGTCCAGGAGTAAGAGAGAGGGGACAGAAGCGTGTTTATTTTTGCTCTAAAACTGTGGATTAATCTGCCTCTCTGCACATTAGAAACACTCCTCCACTGTCCATTTGTTTCTGTCTTGATTTTATTGTTATACAAGACTTTGCTCCGCTTTGTTTGAAAGTGGTTTAGGATAAAGTTGATATGTTAAACGATGTGAACATGGTAACATAAGTATGAATAAATAGATGGATGAGAGACCATTTTGGTTGCGATTCAGGTTGAATTTGAAATTTCTACAGTCAATAGCATATTCTGATGGAGCAGATTTTCCTACTGCTGCTGTCCTCTTCAGAAGAATAAAGCAGCAGCTGATAGTTCAGAGGCAAAGTCTGAACGTACGGGAGCCGATCCTGAATTTTAGAATGACCAGGGTGCATTTAATGAACTGTGTGAGGACGCTGAACCTGACGTTTCACATGCGACATCTGAAGAAAGCGTACCTTTCTTCTCATCTCCTGAAGCCACCTCAGCCAGGTAGCGGTAGTAATCCCCTTTCATTTTCAAATAGAAGACTTTGCTCTCCGCTGCAGTTGCTTTGGGAATGAGATACTTGTCCAAGAGACCCTGTTAACGAAAAGATACAGTTTAAGAATATTTAAATCACAGGAAAATAAATGGCTTCCCCCTCCTTTGTCTTAGAAACATAGTACTACTTGTCCATCCCCTGATCACCTCTCCATGTACTGTGATTTCAATTGGTCTAAGTTTGAAGGCCCCATTCCTCATCAGGTCCATTTAAGTGTAAAGGCTACCTCCAGCTGCTTCCAGCCTTGAGCCTGAGATTTTGGCTGAGCTACATCACAGATGCTTCAGGGACCACTGATGGGAGGATGATCTATGTGGATAACATGAAAGCATTTGGGAGATGGGGGAGGAGGAGAAAGGGATGGGCTCAACAGACAAACGGGGAGTCAAGATGGTTGAGAGAGGAAAAGGATGGTGGGGGAGAGGCGGGCAGGACGGGAAGTATGGATGAAAGCTGGTGGGGGTGGAGAGAGAGAGAGAGAGAGGATGCTGAACTCCTGATGAGGAAGTAGGTCACTCAGAGCCCGGCGCAGCTTCTAAAACAAGCATGCACCCTCATACAGACAGCTCATCTAACTGAAGACAACAGTTTAACCAAACGTGTTCAGCGGCCGGAGCTCCTTACTGTACGACAAAACTGTGCCACGGAACAAAGAGGATTAAACGCTGCTCTCAACAAGGCATCAATACTTAAGATACTCGAGATCAATCAATTCCTTCATGGCTTAACAGATAACTTGAATAAAGTAGTTCCTTGTAGCTACAGAAAATAACCGTCCTCCACAGAGTTAAAATTTAACAGAAGCTAGTTTCCTTATAGCAGAAGAAACACAGCCGATCTCTGAAATGATTTTTTGTTTGGACTGACTGTGTGTGATAACCTGGCTCTCTTTTTAAAAACTCCACTATGTGATGTTTAAACACTGATTAGCATTCACAACAAATTATGAAACTGTGATTTTTGCGAGGTTGTCTTTGTTACAACCTCTTCAGCATATTTGCATATTACATGCATAATGGAATAAACAAGGCTTGCAAAGCCTTCATTTGCTGAATGCTTTTAAAAACCGGTGTGAGGGACCAGGAAAGCCCTCTGGGATCTGAATGTAGAACTGGGCCACTGGCAAGGGCACAGCTAAAATCAGACTATCACTATGGTAATATACAGAGCAAATGCAACTCATTTTAACTGCACATTGTATTTAATTCTGACTTTATATATACAATTCAAAAGAAATGAGCTTTACAGCCATGAACAGGTTGTGTAAGGGACACACCGTTACCCCAATTTATGTCAGGTTGTACAATTTAGCTGTTTAATGATCTGCATAAGCAGTACAAGGCATGGAGATCTAATTCACCAATGTTTGCACAAATTATACAAGATGCAAACAGAACAAAATCCTAAATCTTATCTTAAGGTCTACAACGCAGAGATTTGGTTTTCATGAATTAATCTGTGATATAGTACATGTTAAATTAGCCCTCTTTATGTTGCTGGAATAATTTTAGCCTTCATGTATAGCATAAATTTAATCTGCTCATGTAAAGGTGCGACTTTAGATCTTAATGCCATCTGGGTTAATCAAACATACAACTACTTTAAAGAGCAACGTGAATAATGTGAATAATTTATTTCTTTAATCTTTAATCTCAGCTGGATATGTCTTCAATCCTAATTGTTGCATTGCTCGTCAGCCTGTTTTGCCACCATGCATCAGCCTCAGCCTCCATAAGACTGCTGGCTGAAGTGAACGTCAGCGACGCAGAATGCTGGTAGGTCAGTTTCTGTAATTATAGGATTAAGACTTTGAGAGTCATCACCGGGCAGATAATACACAGCCCGAGAGAAGAGCAGAGAGGCAGAGGTACTGCTCATAGTGAAAGTATCAAACACAAAGAAAGGATGAAATAAAAGGAGTTATAATCATTAAATGACAATAGCAGCAGATGGTGGTTTATTAGCCAAGCTAGTTATTTTGAACTGTGGGATACTGTACACTGCCTCATTTTGTTGTATGTGAAGGGCATGTTTAAGTTTGTTTTTTTACCTGATTTTATTGCTGCTGTGTGCTAGATAAAAATATTAAATAAGTATTACATTCTATTTATTATCCATCAATGGATGTGCAAACACAAAATGAAGGTAAATGCATCTTTTAGCTTTAACTGCAAAGAAAAAATACAAAAAATACAAACAACAAATTTAACCGTCATTGTACTGGATTCCCCATGCATTAAACCATTTACTTGAAACCTTATCTCTAATATAAACACTTCCCCATAACAGAAGGAGGGAAAAGCCATTCAAGATTTAAGTCAATATTTGCTGTCCCGTGAAACAATTCTCACCAGAACATCATTGCAGATTTCTATCAGCTCTTTCTCAATTTTTTCCCGGTACTCTTTGGCCATGGCCTGCTTCCTTTCGCTGGCCTCTGCTTTCTGCTCGATGCTGGAGACCACGCGCCAGGAAGAGCGGCGGGCGCCCACCACGTTCTTATAGGCCACCGACAGCAGGTTGCGCTCCTCATTCGAGAGCTGGTCGCTGTCCTCCGTCACTGCTTTCATCACTGCGGCCATGTCATCATAGCGCTCTGCCTGTTCGGCCAACTTGGCCTTTTGTACCAGTTCCTTCTGAGGTGCTTCGCTCATGACTGCTCGCTTGAGAATGGAAAAGAGGGGGAGGGGTCAAAAATGAACAACTGAAAGTTAAACACTATAAAATAAGTAAAAACATTTAAATATCTAAGAATTTCAGGAAAACAGGCATATATAATACAAGACACAGCTGTGAATATATAATAAGGATGAATAGAATGAGTTTAAAATGGAACAAGCACAGATGCAGTCGCATCAGTTAAAAATAATCCAACAGTGGTGATTTTAGAGGGGTATGGCCTGCATGGAGATAACCTTTAAAACACCCCTGATTTATCATTGCATCAATAACCTACATCCGTTTGACCCATCAAAAAATACCCAGCGGGCTCACACAGAATCGATCACTTTTTTCCATTTCACAGCTCACACAGCGGCGCACGTTCAAATCCACCCAGAGATGACAAAAAGAAAGCTAGTTTCTGACATCTTATAACCCACATGAACTGTGGACAAAATAATCGTTATGGTTTTTGGTGAAATTTTAACTCAAAAGGAGGGAAATGTTAAACATGTGAGTAAAGAGTGAATGATTGACTCCAACAAGGCTGCACAGCCTAGAAAGACACATGGGTAACCTTCTTCTTTTAACTATTTTAATTGTAAGACAAATTACTTCACATAGAGATGCCATTTTGCTCATCTTACAGCAGACAACTCTATTTTTAATGCCTAAGACTGTAGCATATTTGTTCCATACTTCTTTCTATAAATGTCCAGCTAGTGGCTCATTCCAAGTGGATCTATTCTTAAAACCTACCCCCTAACTCTCAGGACCCCCTCCCACAATACCTGTCATTTCATACACATCCTGAAACCAGCAGCACTATTGTTCACCCAAATGTTTCCTTTTCATTTTTGGTATGATAAAAGAACTGTATTTAGTATATCCTACCAAATACCTTCCATCAGAGCTTGCTGAATCTTGCATATGGTGCAGACACTAGAAGACAGCTCTATGCCTAGTCCACTTCCCCGGATAGTACAGTTTGTTTGCAAAGTGTGAGAAGGGACTCTGAAGCAAACTCTGATCCGCTTGAAAACCTGGGGTCTAAGTTCACCGCCAAGTGAAGCCTGGTGCAGCTCGGTGTCGATGTGGAAAGCAAGCGGACCATCCATAAAACCAGGAGGAAGAGACATAGGTCTCCTTGTAGAGCAACATGCGGTATAGTTAGCTGCCTTTCCTGCTTCTAATACAAATTCTAGATATAAATTCTTTACTTGCAGCGAATGAGCCCCTGGACAATCGATGAGCCGGATTTTCTTCTCCTTGGTGGAAGTTTCGGGGACTACTGCTGCCTAGTGAGCAGTTGTTGTAATTGCATCGTTTTTGGGCCATTTGAGCCACTAACACCAAAGTGCCAAATTGTCCCAAATTCCCAGTCAGATCTAACCAAGCGTCCCGGACAACGCTGATATGGGTTACACCCTTAATTCATGTGATATAGTAGTGTCTGTATAAATCTTAAATGTCCAATCTGAACTAATTCTTTAAAAACTGACAAAATTTCTTAAATATATGTGTACATGGTTAGTCCATTATTTGTCCACTTCTTTAAATAATGCATTATGTAACACTCCTGGTACGAGTCTGGTGGGGAGGTCAGAGCAACAATTTACTATCTTCTTTAACCAGTTTTTTTTAACAACATCACACAGCATTTCAAATGCCTCTCTCAAAATAATGTTTTCCTCCTTATAATCCAAATCTACTTTTCCATTTAACCCTGACTGGAGAAGCTCGACACAGACTATCTGGCTTGGTTAAATGCACTTTTTAACGGGCTTATGAAAGAGCAACAAAAAGTTTTACAAGTCAAATTCGCTTGGAAATCGACTACTACTTGCTAAAATAACGAAAACCGCAGTCGCGGTACAGATACTTGATCTACTATAGTTGATCGGCCTCCTGGGTTAACGAGCCCCTCTTTGCTCAAGCACACGCGCCACACCCATCCCCTGTACCTGTGGCTTGCCCAACAAGCGGAAACTAAAGTATGAAAAGTGCGTTTGGACGTGGCAGACAATGATTAATGTTAGTACTTCCTGGCAAATAGTGACCCAGAAGCGATAGGCATGAAGCCCCATGCACATTTCTGGAGACAAAAAAGCACTTTAAATGAAAACGGACGTCTACAACTAGGCCCGCGTGACCAGATTCCAGTATGGCGCCAACTATTTCCTGAAACAGAAGCCTTCCGACAGTTCAACATGATGCGAGTTTCTGTGATTGTTATCCCAAATATGTCTAGATACACAACGCAATACTTTGGGGGGGGGGCCTATATACAATATATAATTAAATTTGGTTGGTATCCGGCCGACTGGTGATTACTAACGACATCTACTTCTTATCTTAACGTAATTACATCACAATATTACTGAGATCGAACTATGAAAAGTAAACCGTTGCAACCGTTAAGTCGTGAATACGTTTTCTCACATAAACTGAGATTAAAGTGGTACATGTAATATCACATTCGCTAGCGCAAGCGGTTAATCCCCCGGAACAAATACATTTTCACACAATTGTCTCCTCAAATCAACTACATGCCCACTTTCCAAATCAACTAACAAATCACTTTATTTAACAGTTTTAACGTTATTAGCCCGTACCACGAGAGCCTCAGCCTTCTACAATGACACGCCTTCCCTTTCCTTTTGAAACCAGCCATTAGACACATCCCAAACTGTAATGTTAGCTAAGCTAGCCATTGTTCTTGAGTTTGGTGAGCGTCGCCGCTCCACGCATCCCTACCAGCAAGCCGGAGAAAATTAAGATATTTATTCAGAAGCACATTTTTTCGTTCAAGATTGAATTGCATTGGCATACATTATCCATACCCGAGAGAACCTTTTTAAAAACTGTAGTGGTTTCATACCTGAGTGGTGGCGGATGTCGGCGTACCAAGGTACAGCTGATTCTTTCAGACCGTCCGAACGAATGCAGTCCACGGGGTTTCCTTCCAATCACACCGGTCCAAGACACGGCCGGAGCAAAGAAGGACTGACGTCAAACTTCACCATGGCAACAAAACACAGAGGCATGATGGGAGTTGTTGTTTTCTATTGGCATTTCTTCTATTGGCGATCTCTGTCATAATTTGAAATAATAATAAGATATACAAAAGGTATTTCTAATTAATTAAATCACGTTTAATTAAGAAAACGCCAAACATTAACCACAGCAAAAAGGGCTCCCATTTAGATACAAACTTCTAACCTATTATACATCACACTTTTTAATTAGAATGGTGGCTACAGATAGGCCTACTAAATACTTACCAAATACCCAAGATATTTTGAATGGCGCCCTATGACATGGGAACAGAGAACTGTGTACTTCATATTTTTACCCTTTAAGGAACTAACCATCAGCTAGCTGTGTGATATGTCTCTAAATTAGATATAAATTTACATATTTGCTGGAAATGCTGAGGGCATCTCAAATTAGAACACAGGACACATCTACAGTACATCTTGCCTAATGGAACCTACTATTTCTACATTCTAGTTGGTTTCAAGGGGAGAGTGAAGCTATTTTTGCCTTGTCACATGTTTTCCCCTTGGGCCAAGATTTCAAGCTTGTAACCTATTTAAGGGCAGATCAGATAGTATCGGGTGTAGCATCGCTCAGGCACTAGGCCGAAAGCAAGAAAAAAAATGACTCATTTCTGTATCATTTGTGGTTTAGAGAGGGTGAAACCAACCCAGAGGTGTTTCATGTAGTTCAGCAAATAAGGAGTTAAATGATGACTAAAGGCCTTAGAAAACCAGTTAGGTGAGTTTTCACTAAGCCCATCGACCATGTCTTGAAAGCACATGCACAGAAGCACATGCAAGCATGAACATTCAAATATAACCAACCTTCTGTATGCTGGAGCAGTGGTAAAGTATAAAAGTTTACCATCTTGTTTCTGCTTTAATCCTTGTAATAAAGAATTAATTACTATTTCCCTCTGGGATATTACATTAATTTTCCCACTTCATTAAAATAAGAAAAAGAAAATTCTTGATCAGACTGGATCACCTAGCTGCTATCAGGTGAGAAGCAGAAACACCCCAGACAGATTCCCAGTCCATCACAAGGCCATCACAGACACAAAGAACCACTCAAATCCCAGGTGAACCTAACATGCATGTTTCTGGACTGTGGGAGGAAGCCGGAGTACCCGAAGAGAACCCAAACATCCACCAAACCACCACAGCCCTGTTTCTAACCCTTTGGTAAACTGGAAAAATGTATCCACAAATAAAAAATTCTTTCTATAACCCTACAATTCAGCATGCATAGAAATTGTTTTATTACATTTTAACCCAGCCCTTACAGGACTAGTTTCTAAAATGTTTGTGCAATCTTTTATACGTGTAATATTTGTGCAGTTTTAGCTGCAAGTAATTATTCATCTAAGGTTGTTTGACAGTGAACAAGTGCTAACAAGGCATCTGAGAGCTCAAAACTACTAATGTGTCAATATTTAAGCATCTTTTAAAGGTTTTATTGTTAATTAAACATAAAAACAATGCACGCAGCTTGAAATGCATTAGTGCATTTTGTACTAACAGAAGCTTTTCCTGTTTTTGTTAAGTTTACTTTGGCTGCTCTCTCACCTCGTAAAACTAAAATATACAAATCTATTGCTGGGAAAATCTTGTCTGTAACTTGTCTTTGTCTTGTAACTGGTCAGGGCTTTGGTGGAGGGTTGGGAAAAGGACTGCACGTTTCTTCAGGCTGAAACAAGTTTATTTTTGAAAAGAAAAAAAAACTTGTTCATAAAACCTGTTGGGCCGGTTGGAGATATTGCTCATTGCACTGTTTACACAGTTACAAGATAGGGACAGCTTTCTTGTTGGTTAGCTACATGAGAACAAAGCAGGGGGCGCTGAAGCAGGCACATTTCACTGCATTCCCTGCATGAACTAGTGAGGTTAATTACCTGTTTTCTGTAAAGGCTGAAAATGAAACACACAGCCACTTTCACAGTTCTGTACAAGACATCTAGGATCTGTTTTTCTTTTTTTCTAAGTTAACATTTTTAATCTGTGTGAATTAATTTTCCAGAACAACCGTCTCTTGCAACTCAGATCTTCTATAGCAGGGATGTCAAACATGTGGTCCAGGGGCCATAACCGGCCGTCCAGAGGGTGAAATAGTATGAAAAGGAGATGGAACCTCCATAAAGGAGGTTGGGGGAGGAGGCTGTTAGCCAAACTAACATCCAACATGAACAACACAGGTTCACACTGTGGGGTCCTTGAGCCTCTCCTTCAGCATCAAACTGAAACATCCATGGTGTAAAGCCCCATTTATGCTCAATGCAGATGACTGATATGCAGACGCATGGACGGTTTCATCCGTCTTCTGCGTCAACTTCGCACATACTGACGTCCCTGTTTACGTCCATCAGGGAGCATAAATGGGCCTTTAGAAGTTAGGTTCTACAACACCTGTAATAACTGTACGAGCGAAGCTGTGCGAGAGCGCCACCTATCGTAGGGTGCAGGGAACTGGATGTTACCGATCTTTATGAAACTCGGTACACATGTTCTACATGCTCCTGCGGACAAAAAAGCCTCTTGAAGGTATGCTCTAAAATGCACAGGAAGTCGGCCATCTTGGGTGAAAGCCGCCATTTTGGCGTTTTACTCACGTCGCATTTGATCGAACTAGTCCTAGGATTTTGATCGTAGAGCCACCAAAGTTGGTCAGAATGTTGAGGAGGCATGGGGGGTTAAAAATAGCATGAACACACCTACATGTCAATATTTTAATTATGACTTAGCCACGCCCCCTGGTGACAGGAAGTGACGTTTTTTACTCAGAACGCCATATATCTGGACCTTTTGTGACAAACAGGTCAAAATTGGGTGAGAGAACAGAGAACAAGTTGGTGAAAACATGGGGTGAGAACTGTAGCTCTACGCTGCAGGGCGTGGGCATGGCGCCATGGCGAATTTCGATATGCCGCCATGACATCATAAACCCTTATAAATCCCTCAGATTTTATCCGATCGCTATCAAACTAATGGTTGTCACTTCCGGTTTGGGCCTAAGCCCCGCCCACTTGCAACAGGAAGTGGCTGATTTTGAGGCCAAAATAAGCTGCATTCATCAGGAAACAGCCTGTTGGCCATGAGGTGTGTGGGGAGGGAGCTGCTGGTGGACGGGGTGGTGCAATAGGCCAAGCGGCGCCAGAGGTGCGAGGGCCTCCATCGCCGCTTGCGGCTTTAATTTATATCTTTTTTTACTTACATAGAAATATTTTTATATAATTTACTAGGCACATATTACAGTAATATTTTATATCCTGCATAGAAACCTTCTTATTGTGTTTGCTCCTATTGTGTTTTTATTGTGTAGTGTATAATACACTTCCTGCTGCTGCAGTAACAATTTCCCCATTCATGGGATCAATAAAGTACAATCTTATCTAATCTAATCTAATCTAATCTAATCTAGACATAAACAGTAATTTCAGATGTGTTTGCGCCGAGTTTTCACTTTTTATGTTTAAATATAAAATATTTTTAACGCAGGAGGATAACTTCTTATATCTTTAATTTTTTCTTACTTAATGAGACACTGCTTAACTAGTGCCATTTTCTCATGATGAACCCCCTACTGACGGCCAATTCAGCATCCATCTTTCATCCCAACTGTACTGTGAGCTCTCTCCAGGCTTGTCTTTCTTTTATCTCTTGCTCTGCTGTTTTCTCTCTTCCCCTGATAATGTAGTTTCTTTGCTGAATCCGTTGCAGTGTGAATTCAGAGCGGCCGGTTTGTTTACACACATACATCTGTAATGCAAGCGAAACTGAAATCTTTCTAGATGATAAAAGCTTTGATAGAAATTTAGAAACAATAGAAACTTTATAGATTATACTTTTTTTAGGATTCTAAAACGTTTTCTTTTGTAAACCACCTCACTGCACAAAGTGATTTAAAAATAAAGTTTGACTTGAAACATTGTTGAAACAGCACTTATTTTTACTTAACACATGCTAAGGCTGTTTTCTCCAAGGATAGTTAATTAACTGTAAACATGTTGACCAAGGGAAAAAAAGTAGATTTTTTTGTATTTTTGGATTATTACGCTATTATTTTTTTGGTCAGGCCTACTTTAGATGAAACTGGAGTGAAATAAAATAGGTTTGACATCCTGCATCTATAGCAACGAGGACGGGGGGATTCATTGGGAGGAGCAGACATTTCTGTTTGTTCCAGTAACATTTCCATTGAAGCAGAAATGTGTTTCGCCATCAGCAGCGTAAATTAGTCGTTCAGCAGAGTTCTAGGAATCTCAGTTAGGTTTGTACTCTTTCAGCTAATAAACTCTGATTATTGAGACGGGCTTTATGGGACGTGGCGTTCTCACAGGAACAACTGCAAGAGAAGCAAAAGGACATGGTTCATCACATTAAACATCCACCTTTCCAGACGTTAATAAATTATGCTTTTAATGACATTATCTTTATAGTAAAACACAATTATACACGTGGCTGTTCACACAAATGTCAAATTTCCACTTATGTGTTCAAGAATGATGCTAAACACAAGCTAATATAAAAGACCTTTATTAAAAGGCTTTACATCACATCGCAGACGAAGACATGATTATTACAAAGGTAAAAACAAGGCTGGTTGTCAGTCCAGACTTTAGCACAGTGATACAATGTCAGTGGTTGTACACCCGGCAGGTCCAAACATACTGAAAATAGTTCCTTTTTATAAATTAACTCTGTCTGTTAGCATGCTATGATAGGATAATGGTACAAAAACAAACAATAAACTAATAATACAAAAATTAGAATCAAGCTAACTTACAGTTTAATACAATTTAGACTTAAATGCAGGATCAGAGGGAAACATTGTGCACCATCGTGTGCCATCATGACTGCACTGGGGGGTTGTTATGAGAAGGAATGCTGAGCTAACCTCTTAGAACATCTATAGTCATGCACAATTATGCCAAAGGTTGGACAAACTGGAGGGAACATGGGTAGCTCATGAGCATTATCGTTCACAACACCCACTTCTAGAAACTGAAATGCTATATGCAGAAGATTTCCAGGGTTCAGTCATGGAAAGGTTAGTGTAAGGTTAGTGGACCTGCAGTGCCCTCTCTGTTCAATTTTTTACAACCCTGCTGTCCACAAGGGAGTTCCACAGGACACTGTATGAAAATATGAGGGCTAGATAGGAGCAATTTAAATACCTGTGTAGCACAGTTTGTTAAAACTTCTCTTCTACGATAGAAAAAAACATAAAAACAAAAAAAGATCAGAGCAGGTTGGAGGTTTACAGAAAAAAACCCAGAAAAGCTCACTATAGTGCTTTGAAAAATGTGCCTTTCAATGCACATCATAGACTCCAAATGCATTATTTATAAACTATTATAATGAGCCCAAATCTGGTGCACAGGTAAATAAAATAAAAAATCTACAGTCAGATATGCAAGGTTTAGATGCCATGGTTCATCAACTTTGGGGACCTGAGATGGTGTAGCAGTGGCAGAGCCCATAGACAAACTGGTCTTATGAGTTTAACACTCTGAGCTGATCAGATGCTGCAAATATTGCATACGGTCAAAAATGAAACAGGTACTTTTTTTTTTTGGTGCAAGCCAAGAGAAGGTAGCTGTCTGTTGTGTGGCTTCAGTCCTTCAGTGCTGGCCATGGGTCATATTTTAGAAGGTGGGAGAAATAAAAAAAGGCAAGAGGGTAAATACCATTTCTGCTTTAAAATGCATCAACTGGAGATCTGAAACACTTGAGAGTAGAGGCCTGTCCTGTATCAGCATCAACGGGCATGTACTGAGAGACGCAGCTCTATTAGGCCTCAACATCAGCTAACTCTGGGGGCATCGGGGACTTTGGATGCTTGCTTTCAAAGTGCTGCTTGAAAGTCTTCGGGTCTGGCATTTGTGTCTAAGAAACAAAAAGAAAAAAGATCAATTAGAAAAGCAAACAGGATATGTGTGCACAAAAAAAAAAAATGGGCAAAAGAGTTAAGAAAAGATTCTAAAGAAAGAAAAGAGCTATAAATTCATTTGAGGATAATAGTCATAATTCTCACATGCTTCCATGTTTGATGTGTTGAAGGCAAAAGAGCAGCGTAAATCTTCAACCAGCAACGTTTTGAGCTTTTGAAAAATATAAGTGTCCTTTTTTTATCATATGATAAAAGAACAAATCTTTGTTTTCTTATTGAACTAAACTTGACATTAATACATGTCCACTTTCAAGACGGATTACGTGTTCACTGTTTTTAGTGATTTGTAACTACAAACTGTGACACACAGCAAACCATTCTAACCTGGTTTAACTGCACATTGCCCACGATGTAGACTTTCCAGCGATAAACAATACACTCCTATTTTAGCACAACTGAATGTCCTCAACCCCAGAAAGAAGACATCCTCTTTCACAGCTTCCCATCTACTCCATTTGATCCCAAAGTGATGTTCCCTTTTTCAGCTTAAGCACATACCCGACACACTGTGCACGTGTAAACTAAAGCAGCCTTAGCGGCTGCCTTCTGGTCATGTCCTTTGGTCTTCTTGATCTCTGCCTGCTTTTTGGCATTTTTTTGCTGGGACTGGAACTTCTGGTGCCCACGGGCCATTTCTGTAGTTACACCTGAAGAAATTATACAAGAATTTGGTCAGCAGACCACCAAAAAAGATATTAAAAGGTCATAAACTGTGAAAGACAGCACAACCAAGCTTGCGAAGTATGACTTCGGAAAAGATGATGGAAAATAGAAAGAACAAAAAGGACAAGTCAAACACTTGTAAATGCAAAGCAGATACACCATCTTTGAATATGTGAAATTCAACAGCCATTGTCTCATACCATCTACATAAAATGTACAAAAAAGCAGTAGCTGTGCCTGTGAAACATCCCTCAGAAATAGGTTAATTGCAGCTTTTTAGGTCAAATAGATGAGGCAATTAACTTGGATATTTCCCCAAAGAAATTCAAAATGTACATTTATTTAGTTATTTTAGACCGAATGCCAGAACTGGGTCACTGTCAGTGAATGTATGCTCTTTGATTAAATATTAGTGACTGTATAAGAGGCTGATTTACAGTAATTAACTTGAGTCGATCAGCAATACATGATATTAACTGTACACAGCGTGACTATGGTCAGTGTCCTCCACGTCTCTTCAAGTCAGTCGTAAGGCTAGTGTAACAGCAACGCTGACCCACCTTCCCAGAGTTTAACAACAGGTTAAAATGCTAATATATTTTAAAACAGGAAGTATAAAAATACAAATAAACATGAAACAAATGTTGCTTCGCAAAGGCTTTCTATTAGCCGGTAGCTACTAGCAATGGTTTAGCTAGCAGATACAATAACCCAAACAAATGAGCTCACGTTGATATAAGGCTTTAAAAACACAAAATCGTGTTTTGTAAATACCTCACCAGTGAAAACGGTAGTTTTATTGATGGCAGCCACCGAAATACAACTGAAGAAACGACAGAAAGCTCGTCTGACGCCTCCGTCAGCCAACGACAGGTTTGCTCTTTCGGTACTAATGCGCATGCGCACACCGCACACTGTGGTGCTTTTACGGACTGTCAGAAATATTTGCACTCCCTGTTGCGCTGTTGATAAATGTATCCATCTACTCATGGGAATTATGTAATGGCAAATGAGATTCCTAACAACCCGTAAATGCAGCTAGCTTAACACGTTTTAAGGATGGTTTTAGCGAAATAAAAAAAACAAAACAGGCAAATACAAAAAGAGTCCAACACCTAAGCGTAAAAGGATTGTTTATACAGATAAATGACCAAAATAACAAGGCAGCAAGTTTGTTAAAGAGAACTTTCTGACCCTAAGGTGCAACATTAAATGCCTACCACCAGGTGTCACAGTACAACTCCAAACACATTCTCTGTTCCTGTAAAATATAAGGGTTTACCCTTTATAATTCAAGCCTGTCTGTGGTTCTAACCTCAACCCCAATGAAAATTTGAGGAATTAGCTTGGCCTGGTGTTTGAGCCAGACTAACCACCACAACCACACTGGCTGACTGGAGACAGATGCTGGGGAAAGAATGGGATGCCACCCCGGAGCAGTGTGTGACCAAGCTGATGACCAACATGAGGAGGGGGTGGCTGTGTATGATTCCTTCACATGATACCGAGAGCCCCGTTCGTCACATGAATAAACTGTTACATTGCCAATATCTCTGGTTTCTTCAGACATTACTCATCCAATCCAATAAAATACACCAAACAAGAATCATAGCAGATCTGGCAGGTTTTCCATGGACACAACCCACATACTAAACTGTGCTGCTCATCTCACAAGTACATTTCCTTACAAATGTGGCTCCATTTAGATGGGAAATAAACAGGTTTTTTTATCAAGAAGTATAGTTGCAACACAGAGATAATCAAATAACGTAATAAAGTTCACGCTACTCTGATTTTAAATCATGAATGTAGGAAAGCAAGTAAAACTTATTGAAAGAAAAGCTGACAACGGTGGTGGGCATACTGCCACATAAAATGCTAGCTTCAACAAGTCATGGGTCAGGTGATGTTTTGGACTGATGATGTCAAAATATTTAAAGAGATTGATGAAGAGGATTGTCTAAACATTAGTTCTCATCGAATCAGAACATTAAGTGATCAATTTATGCTTCAGATAGTACTTTTGCAGATGTTGTTGCAGTAAATAATCTTGTTAGAGAACAGAAAGTTGTGTATGGGTGCCTAAGCATTGAACAGTTGTACACATGCAGGCACAAGCTTAGAGAAGTTCAAATAAGATACACCTGTAAAGGTTATTGTTCATATTTAGGTATATTCTGTGTATTACTTTTTGTATATCTATTTATATATGTGTACATGTGGTTAGAACATCAGTGGTGTTCACATTTAAAATTACATTCCTCATACATCATTTTTATATTTTGCCCTTAAAAACAAACAAATTACACATTTTTTCTGTTTTTATTAAGACATCAGTATGGACATACAGGAGATTTATAGCACCAATGGTACCTTCAATACCTTGAATTAACATGTGCTGACACTGTGCGTGAAGTTTCTTGTATACGCATGGGTGGGGATCGTATATTTGTAAATCTGACACTTCAGTGGGCATCGCTGTGTCATAAAGACTTCAGACAACATTACTGATCCCTTTGAGAAGTTTCCTCAGGGGAAACGAGGTTCCATAAACCACACCCAACACTATTATACAGTCAATATATGTATACATACATAGCCTACAAAATTAGTTTTTGCAATAAACAGGAAAAGAAATGATACAGCCATATAATTTTATAGAATATTCATATGATAGAAATATGAAAACTGGTTTATTTTTAAAGAAAGTGAATTTTAAAAAAAGTTGTAATCACTGTATATGTCTGTAACTGGATTAGAACGTAATTACCATATTTCAATCCGACGCCCTTTTCTTCGGAATCAACCAATAGGAGCGTGACTAGGCCACCTGCTTTTAAGCACCTAACCAATCAGCAATACAGCTTTCGTTTCCTTGTTTATGCTCCTCTTCAAGCGCTGCGTTGTTCATCTTTTCTCCCCACATTTTCAGAAGAATACAAACCAGTCCTGCGCTGCAAATGTGACTTTATTATCCGACCAGTGTTGGTTCAGACATTTATAATAAATATCCAGGCGGGAAGTTCTTGGAGTAGTTTTATCAGCTGCTCTGACGGAGCTGCGGGTCCACACTGTAGGTGTTCAGGGTCCCGCACAAACTCACCTGCAGCAACTTGAAAGGCCAGTTTCTCAAGCAAGTCCAAGAAAACATAAGTTTTGGCGGCGACATGGACCTGGACAGGTAAGAGGAAGACCGAAATATTACAGCTCATTTGTTAAAATTGAAAAATAAAAAGCCTCCAGGGAAGAGTTTTTTCTCTTTGTAAGATTGAATCATGTGATGCATGCACATGTATCATTTTAATTCAGAATGATTAAGTTTCTTTATTGTAAGCCTTTAATGATTAAGTGATATTGAGATAAACTGGATCTGTAGGAGAAAATGCTGTTTATATATCTGAGAAGTTATAATTAAATGAAATTAAGTAAATTAAAGTAAATTGTTTCTTAACTTTAGTGGAGAAATAATAAAGAGAAATTGATATATTTACCCAAATGATGTTGAATATAAGTCACATCTCTTTCAGAATCTAGGATCTTGTACAATTTTTTTCAAGCATGATCTGAGATAGTGAGTTCGTTAGTGTTTTTAGGCAGATGTAATATTGTGCAAGTCCTATTCCTCCTAAGTAAACGGACATCCCCACACCTCACATGGAGTCTGGTGAGAAACAGCCTGAGGCGAAGCTGAAGGCTTGGCAGAGTTTCAGACTGGCTTTTACGCTGTAACACGGTGGTTTGCTGTCTGCTTTCCTGGTGACTCCACAGCAAACGCTTGGTGGTGGTGGTGCCAAACGAGGTTTCGGTGGCTTCCCGGAGAGTTTACAGCAACGAGGATGAGGCGTGGAAGAGCTACCTGGAGAACCCACTGACTGCTGCCACCAAGGCCATGATGAGCATCAACGGAGACGAGGACAGTGCCGCAGCCTTGGGACTGCTCTACGAATACTATAAGGTGGGAATTTTGGCTTTGCAGTCAAAACTATGAGATTTTTGTTCTTGCAAGGTCTTATGTTCTGTTTCCTGCTGCTCAATCAGGTTCCTAAAGAGAGGAGATGCACCTTTAGTGGTGCTAAAAGCTCAGAGGCCTCCGCTGTCACTTCTGTTAGTTACAGTAACCTGGACATGGCGGACCCCCACCGCCAGGCTGTGAGATCCATGCCTGTTAATCTGTCTCTACACGACAGCACCGCTGCTGAACTGAAAGGCTCTAAGCACGGAGCTGCGAATCTCTCAGGAGACACCAGAGGAGGAGATGGCAAAGGTGGAGGCAGTGCGCCGCTTGCCCTGGTCAAAGCTGAGAGCCAGACATCTGTGCCGGGTTCCTGTTCTGCTGCCTCCTACCAGGAGGAACACAGAGAGCAACTTAGGATGACTTATGAGCAGAGCTGCTACGAAACGCCTCTCGTCGGATACCCGAAGGACGACCAGAGAAGCACAAGCACCCCGGACAGCACGTACGACGGAGAGGTTAGACTTTATATCAGGTGACGGGTGTGTGGGGGTTTAATTAGAGATGCAACAACTCGCAAATTCAATTTGATTCAGATTTTTGGGGTGACGATTTGATTCTGTATCGATTCTCGATTTAATCAATCTCAGTTCACATTCAACCCTCTTTTAGTAACGAAACGTGCTGATTAACTCCGTTCCTCTATAAGCCAGAACGAGCTCTGATGAACTGTTTCATTAGTTATTTTATCAAAATATGGTTTCAATTTTTCTAACCTTGCAAAGTTTAACAAAAGTAGTCATTCAAATGATTTTTAAGTATTTTAAAAAATAAATTCTTGGGAGTTTTGAACCGATTCAGAATCTTGATGAACAAGAATCTCGATTCCGATGGAAAAACAAGTTTTTCTGGCTCCCCTGGGTTAATACTGCATAAATGAAATTACTGATATGTAGCGGTAAAGATGTTGCATATAAATAACTTCAAATATAAAACATGGTTATGAATGGACGGTGGCCATGAGAGACCGAAATACTACCAGACTGAGGGTGTGTCTCCTTTCGGGGTCTGCACACAGCTTTCCTTAAGCTGCGTACTTTTGAAGCTGTACGTTCGTGAAATGAGACAGCCGACCTAGTGCGGGAGAATTTCCCGTACCGCGCCAGTCTCCTGTTGCTGTTCTCGTTCTTCCCTCTAAGTCCTTCTGATAACTGCTTTTAAAGGGATACTGAGTAACTTCTGACCCAAACATCAGCCTAATGTTAGTAATGATGGATGGTTTCTGGGGTCAATATACAGCGTCTGATAGCGCAGCGAAGCAGCTGCCCTCTTACGAAACCAGATATAGTAACTTTGTGGTAGCGGATCCATCACTCATGGGATCACGTGACCTTCATTGATCTACTTTTCCACATCAATAGCAGCGTTTATTTAGACCAACAGCATAAGTCCAGATGAGCTGCAGAACATTGCAGGATACGTCTGTGTTTAAATGCGGCTTGTTGAAGCTAATCAGCTACATTAAAAACACGGATGTGGCCTTTGGGAAGTTATAGGGTGAGCTCCCCTTAGTGGCCAAAAGTTACACAGTATCCCTTTAAAAACAAACAAAATGGAGACAGAAGTATCTGCTAAAGTTTCATTTTAAAATTTACTTCAGTGGCTGACTTTAAAAAAATGCATAGCCGGTAGACTGTTAATCGACCACTTACAAATCCACAAAAATTAAATATCACATGATTTGTATGCCACAGTTTTACCAACTTAAGGTTTCTTTTTATATCCTGTGACATCTCTGTGGTATTTCAGTTAAAAATGTACTCCTCAGCACTTTGCTGTTCCCTGTCATTTAAGCTGGAGCCGCCTCTGCCTGTCACCTTGTTCAACATGAATTATGGGGGGAAAAGCCATGAAAGATCCACTGCAAGCAGCCTTTTTTTCTAAGCTAAAGAAAGTTTGGGTTTGGCGGGTGGATTCGGAGGCTCCTTTGGTGTGTGCTGTCTTCTTCAGTAGTTCTTTTAAGGCATTACTCACCTCAAACTTTGCTCTAGTTCCCATCAAACAAAGTGTGAACTGCAGTACTTTACCAAAAGAAACAGTTTTTAGGGACATTTTTCTGTCATCGACCTTTAATTTTACTTACAAACTGCACCTTTTAATTTTAGGAAGATTAAACAGAAAGCAAGAAGATTCAGACTACAAACAAGTGTGAGATGGAACGAAACAGTTAGATAAATATAATAAAAATCAGATTGAATATCGAGGGTTAGACAAGCTTTAGACAAGTGGGCTATCTTAAAACTAGTGGTTCAGGTCTGTTTTATTAAGTAAAAACCTCCTAAAACTAGCCTGTAAATGCTTATTTCAGTGCTATTTCTTTGAGGGAAATGATTTTAAAACAAGAGCAGCGGAACAAGACGACTTTAATGAACTGAAAGATAATATTAACAGCTGTTTTATAACAATAAAAAGCATAAAAACTAAATAAAACCAAGCACACAGTACAGTGACACAAAGCATTGCAAACATGAATGTACAAAAAACCAAACCCACAAAATAATAAGTGCGTGAATTAGTACTGGGAGATCTGGAGACAAGTTTTCACAGCCAAACAATTAGGTGTAAATACAATATGATCTAAAACAGTGTCTCACTACTATGATTTAACCCTAATATGCATGTTAAAGAACTAGCTTTAGGATTTAGTAACCAAGTAATGAATAAAAGATGTTTATTCTCATAACAATGTTTCCACGATGCCATTTTTCCTGTTTTCTATCATCCGGCTCCAAGATTTACTACAGCGAAACTTACATGTTGTCTTTTTCTGCAGATATATCAGAGAGATGCTTCCCCAGAAGCTGGTGGATTCCCGCGGAGCCTTCCAGTGTACGTGGAAACTCAGCTTTAACTCTGCATGTGATTCAGACTAGTTAAAACTTAGTAAAGTCAATCCAACACGAGATGCTCTAGTCATGTCAAAGAAATATTAAACAGGTGGCAAACATTTCATTTATTTATTTTTTAAAAGGTTTGGATGCTTTATCTGCAGTAGGCTCAAGTTAATCTGAGAAATATTTAAAATGCAACAATGAATACAGAGGAACTGATGGAAATACCCTCTTTGCTTCATCACGATGCCCCAGTCTGGAAAAATTCCCACATTTTCTTGTGTGGCCCCCGTTTTTGCTCATTTCATGAACCTTTCTTCCCTTTTGTTGCCCTGTGATCTCGCAGCCTCCCCTTTATGTACACCCTGGACGCCAGCATGTCGCTGCGGCCTCGCCAGGGAGAGGGACCGATGGCGTACCTGAACCGGGGCCAGTTCTATGCGCTGACGTTGTCTGGCTGCGGCTTCAGGTCGTCGCTTTGTCAGCCCGGGGACAAAGTGCAGGTGAGTGGAGCGGCGCCGTCACACCAGCCCGGCGGGAGTAGCGAGCGCTGCGCCGCGGGGGCTCCCGAGCTGCGGCACGACAGCATTGTGCAGGTGAGGGAGGGGAGGCGGCGCAAGGAGGGGCTGGGAGGCGTGTGGTCTGAAGCGGGACCCTCCTAACGTGTGATCTGCCTCTTTGTGCAGAGCGTCATCATGGTCGTCTTCGGGGAGGACAAGTGCAGAGACGAGCAGCTGAAGAACTGGAAATACTGGCACTCCCGCCAGCACACGGCCAAGCAGAGGGTCCTGGAAATCGGTAAGATTTGATGCAGATAGATTCGTCTCGGCCCACCAAAACCCCACTGTGCACGACCGTCCAGCAGGCTCACGGAGAAGCCTGACAGTCACATCCTGGGTTCCCACAGAGGCGCCGAGCAGAGGCCTTCAGTGGGTCCACATTTGCATAGACGTTAACAGTGGAACAAGGCGGGGGCCTGGATCGTGGCCATATCTTGTACGATCAGCAAGAGACAGGCCTCGACCTGCGGTTTCCACCCCGGAGGAATGGAGCGGTGATGTCATGCGCTGCTGGGGCCTTGCCATCCGTGGTACTGGCATGGACTTGCTGCAGACGCGGTTAACAGGAGGGAAAAATCATTTCTTTAGATGTTTGTTTTACTGAGAAGCTCGGTTGAGTGAAATATCTTCACGTCCGTTTATGATCTCCTCAGATACGGGCTGTAAGGTAAACAGATTACAGACGGAGAGCTAATCTGATCAGGAGTTATGTTTAGAGGAGGGGAAGAGGGCTGCAGTGAATGAGCTGTCTGCAAAAATGTAATTCTTTATATATCATCTGTCGTGTCCAAAGCCAAAAGACCAACATTTTTCCTTCTACTTCTGTTTCCCATGAACCTTTTCTTTGCGAGGCTCGTTTCTCTGCCTCCTCTTTGAAACGACAAACCCAAAATAATGAAGTATATCTCCACCCCTACAAGGACTTTCTACAGAAAGTTGAGACGTGTGAGATTACTACAGACAGCAGATGTCAGACACAGTTATCATTTTAGCTGCTAATTTGTCTTTGTTTCTGTTAAATTCCTATTTAATTCATAATTAAAGTTAATTCTGCTTTAAACGGGTGGAAAATAAGCATGTAAACACTTAATTCCTGATGCAAATGTTCATTTTGAATGAAACTTAATTCTGAGTAAAGAGGCTGGTTTATTCCACATTTAATTTAATCAGATAATTGCTCTTTCATCCTCTACCATGTAAACCTTCATTTCTGCTCATTCTGAGCTTGCTCATTCCCTCTTCCTGTCGCCATGGCTACCATAAACGGCAAACAGACTGAAACTACAGACTACAAGTCCGTCTGTTCTCGTTAAAGTGATGTAACATGCTAGCAACTAGCTGCTGCTTCATAACTACAATTAAAAAAAGAAAGAAAAACTAGAATCCACATCAAGCAACAATTATTCTTATTACAACATTTTCTCAGAAAAAGAAACAAAGCAGGAAAGGGAATTTTTTACTTCCGATCACTTCCACCATCCAACCAATCAGAGCCCTTCCCAACTCCTGGATTTAACCCAAATTAAGAGAAAGTGTTTTCCATGTAAACCTTAATTCAGAATTAATATTTCCATGTTAGCCCGAAGCGCAATATTTTATTTCTGAATTATTTAATTTGTAATTATTATTTCCGAATTAAATAACATCATGTAACTGTAGCCAGTGGCTGCTTTCATATGAAACCTTGTGGAAGTGGAGAAATGAGCAGAAGTCCTGAGGTGGACGGTGATCGGGCAAAGTGTTTGTTCTTGTTAGCGTTGCTGCTTCCTGGTGTGCAAAGATCTTCTGTCCTGCACGTAGCTCAGGCAACAAGAAGGAATCATCCAACGCTTCAAACTGATCATGTGACCTAGTGGAGCAGATAACCTCGCTGTGACGCCTGGACCTTTTGCATTCAGTCAATCTGTGTTTGCATTACCACACAGACATGTGGTCACATCCAGCTTTAGCAGATACAGAGAACTTATTTAGACCCGCCTGTCAAAGTGTGAATATTTTTCCTGGTATGACATCTCTTTTGTTTGGGTGTTTTTAACATGAGGATTATATCTGGTTTGAAACCCTTTCCTCCTGTTATCCCGCTCTGCGTGCAGCTGACTACAAGGAGAGCTTCAGCACGATTGGGAACGTGGAGGAAATCGCCTACAACGCTGTGTCTTTCACCTGGGATGTCAGTGAGGAAGCCAAGGTAAGAGCGGCTGCTGGATTCTGCTCAGGGCTCTGTGTGAACGTGACGGTTTATCAGTAGACTGTTGATGCTCCCGCACGGCCCTGGTTTTGTGTTTTCTGTGCCAGAAGGGGGGATGTCCTGCTTTGTGACTGGTCAGACACACCATGACACAGATTTCAGTCTCGTAGCAGTTGGAAACAACGACATGTCGACACCCCCACGATAACAAACGGTGACCCCACCCGCAGTGTTTTGGGCCCTGAGGCTTAAATTCAGCGGAGTGTTTATGAGAACTGCACTAACAGCTTTGTTGAAAGACGGGTAATTGCAGCTTTACAGGTTTCAGGGTAAATATTTACAGTTTAGCCCACACCTTCACCAACCAAACCCGCATGTGTTCTCAGTGTTTAGGCCGCCATGCGAGGATGCAGCATCAGGATGTGCCTGGCTGGCTGTGCCTCTCACCACTGGAGCAGATAGAAACTATATCCATAGATTGATAGATAGATATTTTCAGTCAATCAAACTTTATTTAAATAGCACCTTTCATACATTACATGCAACACAAAGTGCTTCACAAAGATAAAATAACCACAGAGGGAGACCAGGGGGGACTCCACAGATGATGTAGTGGCCCCCAGGGCTGGGCCCCCCATGAAGAGACACTGGACCTAAGAACAAGAAAAAAAATAATAAAATACAGATAAAACAGAGTATTAGTAAGATATATACAACTTTAAAATGAAAGTATAAAAATTCCCAATTATCATTGAATGTATGAAACCTATTTATAAATGGTTAGATGAAAACTAGACAAATAAATAAATATTAATGAAATATATTAAATGTTAAGAAAAGTAGTTTAAGATGAATAAAAGAGTATATATATATAGAATAAAATCATACAAAAGCCAGATGAAAAAGGTGGGTCTGAGTCTCCAACAGTCTCTGTGGTCCTGATGGTCTCTG
>JAVQJG010229219.1:0-12561 GCA_036024015.1 Craterocephalus amniculus
CTTTGCTGTTAACACACCATGCTGGTCCTGGTCCTGGTCCTGGTCCTGGTCCTGGTCCTGGTCCTGGTCCCGGTCCCGGTCCTGGTCCTGGTCCTGGTCCTGGTCCTGGTCCAGAGGAACTCCCTCTAAGCTCCAGTCTGATGCAGGACCTGGCCCTGAGATCGGAGCATCAGCTGTGAATCATCCAGATCTGATCATGTCCTCAGAGTGAGAACATCACGACTCCCTTTGTTCCCCTTCAGCCTTCAGCCGCATGCAAGTGTGTGTGTATGTGTGTGTGTGTGAGTGTGTGTGTGTGTGTGTGTGTGTGTTTGGGTGGGTGTGAGTGTGTGTGTGTGTGTGTGTGTGTGCGTGCGTGTTATATAAGCGGCGAACTCGCCTCCATTAACACGTCCAGAACTTGTCAGCATCTTTCTGCTCTGTAACTCGGTGCTGATGGACGTGATGACGTTGTCATGGTGACAGAGCTCATCCTGCTGGGATCGTAAAGGAAAACTTCGCCCTCAGAATGATGTTTATTCATCCTCTCCTCCCCCTCATGCTGATTAACACTCTGGAACTCTTCCTGATATTTATCATGCAGCCGGAGACGTGGGGAGGTTTTGCTTCTGCATCGATTCCGTTACAGCCATTCTCCGCCTGCAGCAGCCAGTAGGGGGAGAACGAGCGTTCTGCGCTACCCCCCTGTCTGCCACGGCCACCGTAGCATCACGCACCGCATCCAGGAAGTGCAACATGCTACGGTTTGGGCTCTAAAAATATACTAAATGATCTTGTTTCCAGTAAATGATGGACGATGCCCACTCAGGAAATCTGGATTCCATTGGACGAGCAGCATGGAGGAATATTACCAAGTTTCTGTGGACTTTTATGGACTGTTATCACTGTAACATAATCGATGCAGAAGGAAAACCTCCCCACGTCTCCGGCTGCATGATAAATATCAGGAAGTGTTCCAGAGTGTTAATCAGCATGAGGGGGAGTAGAGGATGAAGAAGCATCTTTCTGAGGGGGAAGTTTCCCCTTTAAGGCTCGTTTATGCTCGACGCAGATGACGGATGCGCACACGCACGGAAAGTTTCGTCCGTCCTCTGCGTCAATTTCGTGCGTTTTTGGTGCGTTTTCAGGCTCCTTGTGCATCCGTCACTCGACGCAGACGACGGAGTAATACCACCGGAAACCGCGGGGTCATTGTTGAGCATAGTTGAGCAGAAACAAACCAGGGCAGAAGAAGAAGATAAACAGGAAGAAGAAAACCATAGAAGAAGAATTTAGACGGCGAAAAAAAAACATTATAAGTTGCACGAGCTTTTGTAATAAAGCTACAAGTCTTCAGGGAGTGTTGGTTAGAAACAACTTCATAGCAGTGCGTTTGTGCTGCCAACCCGCATCTGAAATTAACGTTGTATCGCGGAGTTTATAATAAACTCAGCACCGCCGCTCAGTGGAGATTAGCCGTAGCAACAGAAACGACGCATGGAAGCATGAAGGCAGCGTCGCATGAAGACGTTTGAAACGGACGCCCCAAATTACGTCCGTCAGGGAGCATAAATGGGCCTTTAGAAGTGAAGCTGGGTGTCGATTCATCTGGAGTCCCAAATTGTTTTTTTCCTTAAACTCAAACAAGTATAAGAAAACACTTCCGGCAAAAGCAGGACTTTTTCTTTCACAGAGTAGACAAGGTGTGTGAACTTTAACATGCATGGCAAATCTGAAATATTCCCACATTTATTGCAGGGGTGTGAAGCCAAAGGCAGAGAGCAGGAGAAGCAGATTGGATTTGATATTAGTTAGGGCTCCGGCGAGTAGAGAGGTTATACACTTAGTCATATGATGACACAGCCCCTAATGGGGCAGAGAAGCGATGCAGTGATATCATTAATTGATGGATTAGAAGCATATAATTCCCTGCAGAGAGACAATGATCAAAAGCACGGTGGAGGGCAAGAGGAGCGCGAGTAAGCACAGGGACCGAGAGCTTGAACATGACCTGAGTGGTTAATTGAAAAGGGAAATTCTTGTGATATTTTATTCAAATGAGGCAGGAAGAACAAATGAGTAGGAACATAATGGAAGGGGCGGAAGGGAAGAGGAGGCTGTACAAGGAAAACAAGCACTAAAAAAAAAGGAGACTGACGATTAAATAAGTTTTAAAATGGGCTTGAATTAAATAAGGAGTTCAAATGATGCAATTGTCCCTTTTTCTGTTTAACCAAGTGTAGATGGTTGATGTATGAGTGAAGACACTGCAGAGAGGAGCCCGGAAGCAGATAAACACCAGCGCACCCATTTATACATCAAGACTAAAAGATCCATGCTGGAGACATGGATGGATGGGTGGAGGAGAGACCTCTGGGGGGAAAGCAGCAGATCCCTGTTTAAAACTCGGCTTTCATCAGGCCCACACAGTTTCAGATCAATCCAAATGCCCGCCCATCATTAGGCATCAAAGGGCTGTAGGAGGGAATCCTGTCTGCACGAAGCTAATCCCTTTTTAACGTGCCTTCTCAGAGAACAAAGCTGTCATTACATCAACAATGCATTTCTTGATGATCTGTGCTATTCTCACCATGTTTCATGAACAGATAGTACGGTGGCAGAGAATTTTTAACGATTGTAAACATTTCAGACGCGAGTTTCATGCCATCCACCCGGTAACACGGCAAGAATAAAGTGGTTCAAGAACAAGGTAAGAAAAAGGTGCACATTTGAACATGTCCATTTTTAGCCTCAAACTCTGGGTACATGCTGATAAATGTTCTGACATGGACTTTGGGGACATGTAAAACAAAGGTCAGGTGCAGTCTCTGCCAGTAAAACCATTGCCTTTGCAACAGATGACAAATGAAGTCCGTTTCTTGTTACTGTCGAGAGATTCCTCCCGTTTTCCCCTTCACCCCTTCAACTCCCTTAATGCCGCTCTCACTGTTCTTCCATGAATAAATAATTCAAGACACAGATTTTTCATTTTATCACTGAATATGATATTTATCTCCTTCTGGATCTTGCCACCTACTGTGAAGGAGCACATAAAATACTGAGTCTCTTCACCTGTGTCTAAAAAAAACAACTAAAACAAAAACCCCAAACAAACAGGAAAATAGAATCTCTTGAGTCCCAAAATGATGCCTCAGCACCACTTGAGTTCTTTGACATCTCTTAAGTTTCCATCTACCATTCCCCTTGCTTTTCTCCTTTTCATCCGACCCTCTTCTTCCTGTCTTGCCCTCCTCCCAGCATCGTCCTGTGAATCTATGACAGTGACAAATGCCGACAAGAAAGCCAGTGATCTCGATACCTTCCTGCAACTCAGTAATGGAGAACTTATGAAAGCCTCGCTATCTGGGCCCCCTTGGCTTGCTGTGTGTTGCACCCCATCAGTCAAAAGGGAAACAAAGGAAAAGAAGTTGGGGGGAACAACTGGTGGGGAGAAACAGGGAGGGGGGTTATGGTTTGGTTAATACTGCAACGGGATTAATGGATGTGTGGGGTATAAATTGGCTTTCAATGACAGCGGAGGCCTCACCACATATCTACTGGTTATCGACGGGTTTCCCCCCATTACTCAGTCTCTTCCTCCCTTCACTTATTTTTCTCCATCTGCATGTATCTGCAATTTATTCTAAAGCATCTTCCCATTTCTGTGAACCCCTCATGCATCAACCCTTTCCCTCCTCCTGCACTCTTTGAATCCAATATTCCAGACTGCATGATGTCCAAATTAAAGGATGAAATGGAAGCGAATGAAAGAACACAGTCTGGTGTTGTAAGTCAACTGCATAAATGGGCTTAATGGGCATCTTTAATATTTGATAACGGAATAGCAGTTGAGCAGAAGTGGGTAAAACACACTGGAGCAGTGGTTCCCAACTTGTCTTGTCTGAGTAATTCCAGGCACATTTTTACTGACACCTGTGTCCACTGTGCTGTTCTGAACGTGCTGATTTGATTTGATCTAAAAGTGACCGGAGGTTCATCCCTGAAGTAGATCAACGTTGCTACAGTACAAAGTCACAGTGACATTGCTCTGGCTGAAATGTGTATTCTTCAGCTACGTTTTCATTATTTCAAGCAAATTGTTTTAGCTTGTTTTCAGGAACTTTGCTGCAGGGCCTATGATATTATTGTAAGGATAACTTATTTACACGGTCTGTCTGTAAGAAAATCTATGCCACTATTGTGGTTCTGTTCATTTCTATCTATTTACACTTAGTAATATGTATTTAAATTCCTTCAGTACACTCCCATTCTACATATTAGTCTGTGGCCAGCATAATGTTGTTTGCTGATAGGTGAACAATGTTTTTGTGCAACAGACCATGCCTGACTTTAGTGATGGGTTCCAGGCACAGGTGTAGGTCACCCCCAGTAGCCCTTGAGGGGGTTTGAACTACACTGGTCAACCCTCACATATATTATTCATTGTGGTTACGTGCACAGTTCAGTTAAGCAACTATTAGAGAGAACCCTGTTAATTTAGCTGCATCAACACTGTACAAGGACCACAGGAGGGGGATCGAGTTATTAAGTGAGGCATGTTAAATGTTAAACACACTGTTGATTGTTTGAGAACATGTTCAAGATGTTCTGCTGCTTCTAACTTTCTCTGCGAGACATCGTCAACATTTAACAAATGTTTCAGGGGAAGCCTTATTTTGGGGCATGCACTGCAATTTCTTAAGTCCATGCATGTGTGTATATTAGTAAAGGGTAAATAGGGTTACTCCCAAAAGCATTCTGCTCTTATATGCAGCTGATCCGTCTCACATAGAAATGGAAAACTCTTTGAACAACCACTAAAAGCAGCAAATCAATTGATGGCTGTTTTGGCAGCTCACAGCTGTGGAGGGAGGAAATATTTATTATTACCAAGTAAAGTCTTATTGAATGAGTCTCAAGTCAAACAATTGTTTTCCTAGGTTTTATTATAAAACTGATCGATCAGGGAGTGTACAATACAGAAAGCAGTTCATCATTTCTGCTACACAGGCTCAACAAATCTTCCCTCTATCACATCATTTATGAAAGAAAGGTTTCAGTAAACACACATCAGTAATCTTGACATCAGCTGTCTGTGGTACAGGTCAGAATGCACCATCTTATTTTTTTCCAATCATCCATCCAACCCAGGAGGGTGGTCCTTGACACTCTGCAATCTGTTGATTAGTCAAAAGAGCTGTCACTTCCTGTATAACATGGCAACTGCGTCATGTCTAAATATACAGTGGACTTTTTAGTTGTTAAACTAAACACACGGCAAGTAGAAAGCAGACAAACTCCCGGATGCTCTCCATTCTCCTCATTCGTGTTGCCTTCCTATGATTAGAGGAAGGCAACATTATGCTAGTCTATAGCTAACACATTTATTGCCCTCCCATCTTTTATGGGGGAGCTGACTTTTGAGGCTTTGCCTATCAGGTTAGGGTACATTTGCCTGTAGACACACAACAGAGGTCAGAGTTTCCCAAACCCGACTGCACCAAACATACCGACCTGAACCCGTTGGTGCAACCAGGGCTTTAGGTGAGTGTTTAGTGGAAGTGACCTGCTCTTAGCTCCTCCATAATTTGAACCTGACAACAATCATTCACTGCAGATTCTGTCTTTAGATTGAATAAAATGTGAATTTGTCCGATAACAAAATACGGACTGTATAAACAGCATGACAGTCTGCAAATTGACACCAAGTCCACATCTGCTGCTTTTTAGTATCTTTCATATCTTTTAGATTCCGCTGTCTGACAAAAGGTAGATAGATGTGTGGATTTAGTTGTTTTAATAACACTTAGACTTCTCTGTTTTCACAAAAAGATCAGGAAGGACCGAACTCGTTTCAGCCGAGCCGACTGTACACATGGAGGACTGATCCAAAACCGCAACCATATGCAGGTGTGTTAGTCTGGCTTCAATCAGAGCTTCAGTTTTGTAAAATTCTTCTCAGACTGACATGTTTACAGGCACTGTAACTGCTCTGCAATGTAATTTGCCATGAATTGGTAACTTATTGTGATTAAAAACACAGCAATTAGTTCAGTTAAATGCAGACTTTTAATTGCTTCACAGTACTTATGTTTATGCTTTACCACCTTTTTCATTTGTTAATCTGCCATCTGGAAGATGGATGCAACGGACAGGTGAATAAGCCACTTCAGCTGTTATAAATAACTGTGAGTAACAGCCTTTTTACTGCTGCTGCACCTCATGGTGGAGGCATGCAGCGGGGCAAGCAGCAGAAAACTCCTCTATTTTCTATGTTACTGGAGTGTCTTATTCCATTTCATACATTGTCTTAAGAAACCAAATACTTTTGCTGTTTACAATTGATAGCCTCTTGCTCTTGGTACTGAGTTGAACTCTATAATGCCTTGAAAGCTGCCTTAATTCTTCTTGACATAAATTTAACAAAGTGTTGGAAACATTCGGAATGGTTATCAGTCTGTACCAACGGGCAAAACTGTGTCAGGTAAACATCTACCACACCAGTACAGCACCACCACAAGCCTGAACCGTTGATGAATCCAATTATTTCCAGTCTACTGTTGTAATTTTGGATACCTGCCTTGGTTTACTGTTCCTGATAACTGGGATTATTCTGTTTCATAGTAATGAGAAAAAGGGAAAGCATTACTGTGGTAAAAACCTTGAGAGTAGGGCTCTTAAAATCAATGCCAAAGTTTGTAAACTTGGAGTGTTGACACACTCAGATCTGACATATCATAGACAGCCATATCAAAGCTATTTTCAAGGCCGCTTTATACCATTTTAGAAACATCAACAGAATTAAAGGTTTTGTCTCTCAAAAAAAGACCATGAAAAACTCATTTATGCTTTCATCTACAGGAGACTAGATTACTGTAATGCTCTTTTAACAGGACTTCCTAAAAAGAGGTGACAGAATTGATGTTAAAATGATAGTCTAAGAATCCCAGAATACATCATATGATCAGGGAATATAAACTTAACAGGGCTCCAAAGATCAGCACAGCTAGTCCAGGCCAGAGTCCAGACTAAACATTGAGAGGCAGCTTTTAGCTGTTAAGATGCAAACAAGTGGAACAAACTGCCCGTAGAAATTAAACTTTAACCAAATATTGAAACTTAAATCCAGGTTAAAAAAAATTTCAGTTCTCAAAATCTTTTTTTCTTCATACACTTTTTAATTCTACGTCTGCACTCTATGGTTTTAATGTTTCATGTAAAGTCCTTTGAATTGTCTTATACATGAAATGTGCTGTACAAATAAACTTGCCTTGCCTTCTTAGCTGACAGGAGTGGCACCTGGTGTGCTGTTCTCCTGCTGTAGCCCATCTGCTTCAAGCTCACTTGTTGTGTGTAGAGATTGTGCGTATAATGGTGGTAACGAGTGCTTATCTGCGCTACTGTTGCCCTTCTATCATCTTCAACCAGTTTGTCCGTCCTTTTCTGGCTTAAACAAATAGTTTAATCAAGACAACTACAGCTCAGTGGATAATTTCTTTTTCTCTGACCACTTCCTGTAAACCCTAAAGAATGTTGTTTGTGAAAATCCCAATAGATTTTCTTATAAAGCAGCCTATCTGGCACCAGCAAGAACGACAGTATCAAAATCATTTAAATCTCCTTTCTTCTGACATTCTGATGTGCAGTTTGAAATTCAGTCCTGACCATGTTTAAATGCCTAAATTTATTGAGTTGCTGTCATATGATTGGCTGACTGAGTATGACTGAAAGCAAATCAAACATGAGATATTCCACAATCTCAAAGTACCTTTTAAAATCGAAGTTTGGTAGTTAATTTACTTATCAATTATTAATCAGTCACTCTGCAAGGGTCTTCACAGTTTCTATAGTGACTGACTGAACAGACACCCAGTATCAGGTGCAGTACTCTATTATTTAATTCTATCCCAGCAAAGCGAGACTAACAGTTCTTGCTAAAGAGCGCCTGCTGTATTATTTAGAGAGAATGACTTTGTCAGAAAATCTGTTTTATTCACTGCTTGCTTTGGCTCAAAAGACGTATTCATTGGAAATAAACCTCCACTCAGTGGTGGCAGATGGTCCAGGAAGGAAGAAACACCATTATGAAAAGAAGACTTGCAACAACAGTGTAATTGCGTCTTACTTTTGTTTTTTTACTAATGTTGTACATTTAGAAACATGGAAGAAGAGGTTTTAGTGAAATAAAATGAAAATCCTTTCAGGGGAAAAAATAGAGATCCAAATACAACCATTTTGCTGCCACACATTTGGCTTACAGTTAGCAACACTGCAAACTATGCAACATCCTCAGTCTTTGTGTCAGGCCTCTGTGTTGATCAGTTCAGTCCCGTTTTTGTATGCTCTTTTCTTTATGTACCACATCCTCTCCATCTCAAAGGTCCCCTATAGGTTATTATCTCTTGAGAATCCCATCAGTTACAAAACACAAACGGGTTATTGCGGTGTTGTTGGGAAGTGCTTGATTCAATTTGGTTGAGCGGGGCGCAGCTTTCAGACACCATGTGGATCACAAACATCTGCAGCTGATGGGAAAGATACCCAAAACCTTGTTGGAATCCGTATGAAAAGTCAGCTATTGTGAGCAATTTGCTGCTGTCAGTTAGGATATTGACATTCAGGAAAAAGGCTTCATTCTCACAAACGAAAAAGAAAAAGAAAAAGAAAACTATTTGTATTATACAGGTGTTTAGGAGTCTCTCATAGTAGACTGTTACTGCAGTCTCCCTCAGGACATGCTACATAAGTAAAAACAAAGTTGGAATGACAAGACTTCTATCTGCCAGGAGTAAATTCCTAGAAACAATACACACAATGTCTTCACTGAGGTGCATTTGAAAGCTTTCATCACTGCAACTCCGTTTGACATGTAATAGAGCTGAGTGCATGGAACTGGAAAGCAGCGTTTGCTCCATGTTGTGCGTCTTGTTGTGGGAATGGAGCTGCATCTATACACATGACTTCCCTCAGTGAAGGAGAAATGAAGGGGAGCCCCTCAGGGCAAACACAAAGACAGGAGAGGATCTGGAAGAGTCTGTGATGAGCATTAACACAAAGGCACACATGTAAACAGCATGAAACACTGCGATGCATTTTACCGTACCACGTTGGATTCACAGCATAACTTTCCTTCTGTCTTCTCATTCTTAAAGAAAGACGTTTAAATTCAGTCCCCGAGCAGATATCAAAAAAGATGAAGAAAAAATTAAAAAGTATCTTTGTTTTATCACTACTTTTGTTTGGAAATAACTTTCTCCTACCCCTCTATCCCCATCCGTGGGTGATTTTAATGTGATCACAGGAAACAAAACATGAGAATTGCATAGAGGGGATATTCTTGATAATATCTGCTACATACTGTTTCACTCAGTATGCAGAATCAGGTGCCCCTTAGGCCCGTTTCCCCTCCTTATCTTATTTATTTTGAGAAAAGCTTATATTGTCTCATACACCACAAGGTGCACCTAGGAACCTCTGTGCATGGCTAAACAGGAACTTTTATTGCTGTCCCTACCCAGAATAGCAATTAGCTGTGGTATACTGGGGAAAAACACAGAGCGGAGTTGGTATGCAGAGAGCTCAGCAAAGTTAATGGACTTTTAAATCGTCGCTGTGCGCCAAATTCCCTCATTAATGCCGTCCCCGGTCCCTGCCTACGCAACTGTTTGATTTCAAAGGTCAATTCTCAAATGTCAACATAGGAACGAGTACACTTTTATAATGCACGCAGAGTGTGGAACTATGGGAAGTAAAAGAGAGACGAAGTGAAAAAGCTTCATGGACGTCGCTTTGTTCTTCACCTTTTCTTGTTTTATAAAAGATATGCACATTATTCTTTTTTTGACTGAATAACAATGCTATGTTTAGCTCTGAAGTCAGTTTGAGTGGAACATTTGAAATGTTTCTCATAAGTACCATATCATGCTAGTTTTACAAATACTTCAAAAGGATAGCATGCCTAAGATTAGCCTTAAACTTAAGAAGACACCGTTCAACTTGTACTATTTTCTCAGTGACGCGAACCCGAATAGCTGTCAATAGGGGGCCACTGAAAAAATTGTATAAGTTATATAGTGTCTCTTTAAAGAGGCTCTATGCAAGTCTCTATGCATCATTATCATCGTCATAAAGCAGCTTGGAAGTAATTATTTTGCTCGACTGACCTGTTGTGATGAAAAAGCGGACATTTCCTCCTCCATCGGGTCTCCCCCTACCAGAAATGGCGCTTGCAGTTTAGCCCATTGACCCTCGCGCTTGTTGTGGTTTGGAAGTCTCGTGATACACGAGACTACCGCTATAAAGTCGGTTGTAATTCCGTTTGGACAAATATGCATGTTTACTCTGCGATCCGGTTTTTGTTTTTATACTGCTTTGATAATTACTTTTACTACATGCATTTGAAGCCATGGTGACTAGCCGTAGCCTGTTCAAGACAACCATAACTTACCTCTGTTTACAACATTCTTCTTCGTCTGTCGCCTAGTTTCTTGCTCTGGAGCTCCCCCTACAGCTTTGGGGTGTGCACTGCATGGTAAACATACCCAGAGTTGCATTGATCCACTTTAAGGTAAGCATGCTATTATATAATGTCAGCATGTTGAGGTTAAATGCAAGGGTATGAGGCTAAACTTAGGGTTAGGTAGTTTGACTGAGGATGTGATTTTTGGTTTAACGTTTTGTGAAAATGTCTCACGCAGGAAACAAAAGATGTAAATTAAATTTTGATATAAACTTAAAAGCCAGATCCAAGGAAAAATGGGAATAAAATACTTTTTTTTACTGTGAAGACTTTATTTGGCCAATTAAGTGGCTACAGAGTAATTTTTGGCCAGTAGGGGTGCTAAATCTAACTTCCCACAGGCCACAGGAAACTGTTACGACATGAAACAGTCTCTTTCTTTCTGGTCTCATTAGACACCGTTTTCACCTTCTTACTTCATTCCGCCATGACAGACTTTAAATGGAAAAGCAGAAAAAAGTAGCAAAAAGTCTTGTGTTTATAAAGGCACTTATAGCAAAGTGCTATCAGGTCACATGATCCCATGAGAGACTGTTCCACTTCTGCACAGTCTGGTTTCTGAAGAGGGCAGCCTCCTCGGATTGCAGACACATGTTGTATATTGATCCCAGAAATCATCCATAATAACTCACATTAGGGTCAAACGTTAAATGGAATCCCTTTAAATATAAAAGAATATTTTCTGTGAAGTCGCTTGCAGACACCAGTCATGGTTGCAGGTTTTTGGACTTGTTTTCTTAAGTGTAGTTGCTTATTTGGGCTTGACCTGATCCCTTTATGAAGCTGTTCTGATTCTTTCTAAGCTGTCCTTAATGAAGCCATAACCCCTGTGTGACAGCTGAGGTCCTGTCACTATGCCTCTGACTGATTATGCAGCCCGGCTACTTGGCAGCAGGGATATACCTTTGGCTGACTGGTCAGCAAGCATGACTATCATCTGGTAGGTTGGGGTTCAAACCCTGCCTGGGTTTGAACCCCAACCTACAGGAATTTCTTTTTCAGGAACTGAAGTTCACAACCCTGTTCCTTGGTTACCACAGCCGACCGAACCAGTAAACCCCTACCCGCACTCGCGCGCGCAACTTGACTTGACAGAGTGACAGAGTGACAATGCCAGCAAATGAAATATGTTAATAAAGAGCAGGAGAAAGTGAGTGGATCACAGGGCTCTTCATGCAGCACTCTGCCCATAAAAATGCCTTCTGATCTGTGAGGCTTACAGATATCAGTTTCACTGAGATCAGTTTCATTAGTTTATGGTTTTGACACAGGTCTTTTTGATGTGAGTCATTAATGTCTTATTTTAATCAAAGTTTAATACATTGTTTCAACAAAGCAAATAAACCCGAAGTTGCTTGTGGTTAGAGACTGCAATGAAGAAAGGGGTCTTATGGGGTTAAAGGTCTCATCACCAATGCATGTATGTTACTTTTAAGAGGTTGTCTTGTGAAAAATAAAGTATATTTTTCCTAATTTTAAGAACAGCTACTGAAACAGGGCAGATGTTTTCCTGCTTCAACACACCCAACTCAAATTAATGGGTCAAGGGCCACGGTTACATGGTGTTTTTTTTATTCTGAATTAATCATTCTGAATTAATTAATTCAGATTAAAATCTTCTCCTTCTGGTTTACATGGAAATATTAATTCCGACTGAAGCTTTACATGGACAACACGTTTTCTTAATTCTACTTTAAAGCCAGGGGTTGGGAAGGGTTCTGATTGGTTGGACGGTGGGAAATGACGTAACGTACGTACGAATGTCTACCAGAAGTTAAAAAAACGCTTTGTTTCTTTCCAACAACAACACGAGAAAATGTCGTAATAAGAACCATTTTTGCTTGATTTAGATTCTAGTTATGAAGTAGCGGTGGTTTTGAGTCCGTTTGTTTCGGACGGGATGCATTGTGTAAGGTACCATGGCGACAGGACATGGAAACGAGCATGCGCAGAATGACAGGAATTAACTTGGAGCAGAATTAAGTTTTACATGATAGAAAATGAGAGAGGAATTAACTACTTCGGAATGAAGAGAGGAATAAACCAGCCACTTTATTCGGAAT